>JAURVB010000552.1:0-47035 GCA_033002965.1 Piper betle | reverse complement strand
AGATCTTTAACTTCTGGGGTACCCATTTTAAAGAAATGACTTAGCCCATTACGTTGCACTTTGGGCTGGGTCGAAACAAATGGTATCAGAGCCGACCTGGTACCGTGTTAGATGGTGGGATGGACTAGGGACGTTGGCTAGGCTGCCGGTCACTGGCCAAAAAAAGGTCACGGGCTGGGGATAGCAACGGGCCAAGACTAGAAACGTTGGCTAGACTGCCGGTCATGGGCCAGAAAGGACGTGTGCTGGGGCTAGCAACGGGCCAAGAATAGGCATTTCGGGGACGAAATTTCCTAAGGTGGGTGGATTGTGAGATCCCTCAACTTAGTCCCATATCTAATACCTACTGGGAGAAGATCCTGTTTATAAGTGGGAATGGACTATAGATCTTTAACTTCCGAGGTATCCATTTTAAAGAAATGACTTAGCCCATTACGTAGCACTTTGGGCTGGGTCGTTACATATTATATATGACCGATTAAGTTAATTTGGACCGATTCAACTGAACCGACTCTTGGCCGATTCAGACAGATTCCGATTCCGATTCCGACTCCCTGGAAAACCGATTCCGATTCCGATTCATGCAACCATGGCGCAGGCTTCAGCGGGTAGGGATAGCTGACCGGGGCGAGCGAGGGGAACTTCCAAACCCAGTGCCACCGGTAGTCCGACAAGTGGTACTGCCAGTTGGGGATGGCAGTGTTTGATACACTGTAGAGAAATTCCGGAGGAACGGAGCTGAGGTATTCATTGGTGGGACTGATCCAATGAAGGTGGAGAGCTGGTTGGACATTACTGAGAAAGCATTTAGAGCTCTCTCTGTGCCTCATCGCCATCAAGTGAGTTTGGCGGCATGCATGCTTCAAGAGGAAGCATCCTATTGGTGGAAGTCCATGGAGAAGACTGCGTTCCGTCAACAGGAGATTTCGTTCATTCCTTGGGCAGAATTTGTAACAGCTTTCAATGGAAAATATTTTCCCGAGTGTTGTCCAGAAGAAAGCACTAGAATTTGCTACTCTAACTCAGAGGGATGATTCAATCCGAGAGTATGCAAAAAATTTCTTGCAATTGGAGAGATTTGCATCTGGGAGTCTGGCAACTGCCCGGGCCAAAGCAGACAAATTTTTTGGGGGTTGAAGCCCGAATTGAGTAGGGTTGCAACGGCGCCAAGAGGCACTATAACCGAAGTGATTGAGGCAGCCACTACTCATGAGTTGGTGTACGACTATGTCCGTGCATAGAAACAGGGGAAGGTTACTATACGACATAAGAATGCCAACCAGGGTAGTAGCAAAAATAGGTCTGCAGAACACCAGCAGCAGAACTATCAATGGAATGTCGATGGGAACTGTTACGGGGTTTAGCTCGTGGGACGGTCGAGAGCTAGGGTTTGGCGGTTGTCCCTAGCATTCCCGCGTCCAAGTCGGGTGGCCGGTGCTATCCGAGTGTTGAACAACCTACCGAGCATATTTCCGTGTTAGTGTGAAGTGCATCGTGGTGCATGGGGTCTATCGGGCGAGTTGCTGTACCGGGCGAGATATCGGGCAGTACCGATAGCAGTTGGGTAGCGGACATGATCGGTAACGAGTACCGAGCACCGCTACCGTGTTCCGAGCGTGGTGCGGGTTCCAGGTGCGTGACGGGTCAGGCGCAGCCGGGACGTTCTACCGAGCAGCATGTGCGGGTAGAAGTTGCGGGTTCCGGATGCGTAGGGTGCGAGTGACCGAGCACTGCTGACCGAGCGTGCTAGGCGCCAGGGCCGTGTGCTACCGTGCGACAGGCAGTAGTCACGGGTGCGCAGATGTGCGGGTGACCGAGCCAAGGAGCGGTAGGGGTTATCGTGCACGCGCATGGGTGCTGTGGAGCAGACGGACCAGGGTTCGGTATTGGGGTCGCTGGGTCGAGCCAGGCGACCGTGCCACATCCAGGAAGTTGATGAGGCATTTGCGCCACACCCAAGGGTGGGTCTTTCTGGTAATTCTGCCGGAACACCAAGGGGTCGATGACAAGGCTTGGAGTATGGGAGCCGTTGATCAAGACTTCGATGGTGAGGATGCAAGCTGATGAGGTGTCACACTAAGGCCGGGATGTCTATATAAGGAGGTGCCATCCTTGTGTAGAGATCAGACAAGAAGTGGAGAACAACATGTGAAGAGTGTGTGAGTGATCTCGGTGGAGGAGAGAAACTTGGCCGGGCAAGGGGACGCCTTGGGGTTACTGCAGTCAGGCCGAGGGGCGGTCTGGAACTTCAAGGGGGACTACCGGGGTAGTCGACGTCTGCCTTTAGGGTCAAGGCTCGCATACCAGTTGTTCGGCAACCCTGCGCGGTGAACCGAGGGTTGGGTGAAGTCCTGTCGAGTGAGGGTCGAGAGGCACGGTCGTGGGGAGTGCATGTCCACGACCGGCAAGTAGTCTAGAGTGGGGATTGCTTGTATATCCTGTATTCATACTAGTGGAATAGAGGTTAGGATTTATCCTGTAATTGGTGTGATGTATGCGTCATGTTTGTGCACCGTGGTCTAGACCAGTGATTCCGTGGTCTAGGGGCACCGAGCAGGGTACTCGGTACGTGGGGCGTGTAATCACTTGTGACTTGGTGATCGGTGTGTGTTCGGTACAATGGGCTGGTAACCTGGTTACGGTACGCAGGCGTTGGTAGCTGGGCGCGGTACCAGGACTGGGTGCGTGCGATACTTGCAGGCGTGTGGTCCGAGACCGCTGTGCACCACAGCACGTTGGGGTGCGGAGGTGGTGTTGGCTGGTGTTTCCAGGGAGGGAAACACGCCGCACAGGTGATTAGGGGCGAAAAATTTAACCCCTAAGGTGACCCTGTGACAGGAACCGTAAAAGGAAGTTTCAGGAGATTCCGTATCGACTATGTAAAAATTGCAACAAGATGCATTCAGGGTTATGCAGTGAGCCCCGTCGGTGCTACAATTGCGGAAGGACGGGACACCTGCAAAATGAGTGTCGTCAGCCCCTGAAGCAACAACAGGAGCAACCTGAAAAGGAGAAGACACCAGTTCCTAATCGCTACCCAGCACCTGCAAAATCGGTGGACAAAGGGAAGGCAAAACTTTTTGCGGTCGAAATCGAGGACGCTGAGAACGAGGACCACACAGTTCGAGGTAAAATTCTGATTCAAAGTGTTAGTGTGGATGTTTTATTTGACTCGGGGTGTACACATTCGTTCCTATCATCCCGATTAGTTAAGAGTTTAGGACTCCAAACGTCTACATTACCCAAGACTTATAGGGTCACTACTGCAACGGGAGACGGGGAGGTCACAACGTTAGGAGTGACTAACCTATCCTTGGATATACAAGGGAAACCCTATGTATGGAATTTCATTGTCTATGGGATAATAGGCTTTGATGTACTGTTGGGAATGGACTGGTTGTCTGCACACCAGGCTTTTCTCGACTGTAAAGGGAGGAGAGTGTTGACGAAACCTTGTAATTGTGAGATGGGGGTCATTTTCCAAGGGTCATGGAATGATCCATCCTCTTGTATTGTGTCGGTTAGTGAGGCAACTGAGTGGTTTGGTGAGGGTTGTAAAGCCTTTTCGGCAACTCTAGAGGAGTCTGAGTCCAAACCCAAAGAGTTGTCCATGATTCCGGTGGTAGCAGAATTTTCGGACGTATTTCCAGGTGAACTTCCAGGGTTACCTCCTAAGCGGGCAGTGGAGTTTGTCATTGACCTAGCACCTGGAGTATCACCAATTTCTAAAGCACCATACCGCATGGCTCCAGCGGAACTCAAGGAGTTAAAGAGTCAATTAGAAGAGCTATTGCAGGCAGGCTTCATCCAACCAAGTACTTCACCCTGGGGAGCCCCTGTTCTTTTCGTAAAGAAGAAGGATGGCTCACTTCGATTGTGTATTGACGATCGCCAGCTCAATCAAGTGACAGTCTAGTGGGGTTAGGATGTGTCCTTATGCAAGATGGTAAGGTGGTGGCTTACGCCTCTCACCAATTGAAGATTCACGAGCAAAATTATGCAACCCATGACTTGGAACTGGCAGCAGTTGTGTTTGCTCTGAAAATTTGGAGACACTATTTGTACGGAGCTCAGTTCAAGGTTTTCACCGACCACCAAAGTTTGAAGTATATCTTCACCCAGAATGACCTTAACCTTCGACAGAGGCGGTGGATAGAATACTTGAAGGACTATGATTTCCAAATTTTATACCATCCGGGAAAAGCGAACGTTGTAGCCGACGCGTTGAGTCGGAAGGGCAAGGTGGACAAGGGTCAACAGCTAGCTAGACTTTGGGCTATGTCAGCTGAGGTGGTAGCTATTAACCCGGTGGAACGAGTGACAGGACTACTGGCGAACCTGGTTATCTCCAATGAATTGGTGGACCGAGTTAAGTTAACACAAATGGAAGATGAGAAGCTGAATGAAATGTTGGACAAAACTCCCGACATTGTAGCAGATTCCAACAGTGTAATCAGATTTAGAGGGAGGTTGTGTGTACCCAACAATGATGCATTAAAGCGAGATATCCTGGAGGAAGCTCATCGTTCAAGGTTCTCAATACACCCTGGTGTTACAAAGATGTACCAGGACTTAAAACGAACCTACTGGTGGATTGGGATGAAGAGGGATGTGGTGGATTTTGTTTCCAAGTGTCAGACGTGCCAATTGATCAAAGCCCAACATCAACTACCCGGTGGATTATTACAACCTTTAGAGATACCTACCTGGAAATGGGAGCGTGTCACATGTGATTTTATTACTAAACTCCCAAGGACTTTGAAGAGACATGACTCTATATGGGTAGTTGTGGACCGTTTGACTAAGGCAGCTCACTTTATCCCCACAAAATCAACAAGGACGGCGGAATACTTAGCAGAACTGTACATAAATAACATTGTCAGGCTGCATGGAATTCCAAAGGAGATAGTCTCTGACAGAGATCCCCTATTCACGTCACATTTTTGGGAAGTTTTCCAAAAAGCTATGGGGACCCAAATCAAGTTAAGTACAGCATATCACCCCCAAACTGATGGTCAGAGTGAGAGGACCAATCAAACCTTGGAGGATTTGTTGAGAGCTTGCATCCTCGACTGGGGAGGAGATTGGGAGAAACACCTAGCCTTGGCTGAATTCACCTATAATAACTCTTACCAAGCCAGTATAGGAATGGCACCGTTTGAAGCTTTATATGGTAGGCCTTGTTGATCTCCATCATGCTGGTTGGAGTCTACAGAGGTGGTTATAGTCGGGCCAGAGATGGTGAGAGAAGCAGCTGAAAAAGTGCAACTCATCTCAGCAAAGGCTTAAGGCAGCTCAGGATCGGCAGAAAAGTTATGCTGACACTCGAAGGAAGGACTTAGAATTCCAAGTTGGGGAGTTCGTCTACCTTAAGACCTCACCTAAGAAGGGAGTGATCAGATTTAGAACATCAGGGAAGTTGAAGCCAAGATTCATAGGACCATTTCCAATTCTGGATCGAATCGGAAGTTGTGCATATAGATTAGCATTACCACCAAGCCTTGATGGTGTACACAATGTCTTTCATGTGTCAATGCTAAAGAAATATGTACGAGATGAGAATCACATTATCACAAATTTTGCAGATTTAGAGCTACAATCGGATTTAACCTACGAGGCAAAACCGATTCGCATCTTGGCAAGAGAAACAAAGACACTCCGTAACAAGGAGATCCCTTTGGTAAAGGTATTATGGAGAAATCAGGGATCAAAAGAAGCTACATGGGAGACTGAACAGGAAATGGCCAGAAAATATCCTAGCCTGTTTGTAGCATAAAATCCGTGTAATTGTTGTAACATGAACTTATACCGGAGATGTACTTAATCATCAATATCCTATTTATGCTATGATATTTCGGGGACGAAATAATTCTAAGTTGGGGAGATTGTAAAGACCCGAAAAATAATAATAATAATAATAATAATAATAGACGTTCGACACAGTGGGATCGAACATGGGAAAAAATTCGTTAGTTGGATAAGTATGAATTACCCGGTTAATTGAAAAGTAATTTTTAATTGGATAATTCTAGTTGAATCGGTCGAGTCGATTACATTATTTATCCAATTAACCATTTAAGTGAATCATACCATGTACCCATTTAACAGGTTAAGTGAAATGGTTAAGTGGACCATGTTGATTACCCAATTACCCGGTTAAATGAATTACGGTGAAAGGGTGCTTCCACGTACCCTAGCCGTCATTTTATTCATTATAAAAGGAAAACGGGAGGGCTTTGGAACGACCCGCCATTTTCACAACATTGTGGGCCTAGCTGGCCAGGTGTTACTTAGAATTAAGCAAATATGTCTAATATTTTTATTTAACAAAAACATATATAAAGATCCCACAGTCTTAGACCGTTTCCCAGTAGCCACACTTATTTCTCAAATAAATAATAAAAGGAGTCCTCATATTTATTTTGCTCCATGCGCTGTTGTCAATCACCTACTTTCGTATCTGCACACCTGCGGAGGCAATTCCGCGTTAGTGATTACAATACTAAGTAGTATAATAGATAAAACAAATCAAGTACATTCCACTATTTCCTTATGTTTATTTTAATATGCGGTGGAGCGATTTCGCTATACTCCAAAACAATGCGGAGGAGGTATCCGCTGTGATCCGCACACCCCAGTCGTAGCCCTTTTGTGGGGAGGCTACCACTACCGTCTCCAGTGCCAGTGACACGCACACCACGGCCGTAGCCTTCTTGTGGGGAAGCTATCACTGCACTTAGGTGATTGCTACGCCCCATTTGTGGGGAAGTTCTCACTACCAATTTTAGTGCTAGTGCCTCGCACACCCCGGCCGTAGCCTTTTTATGGGGAGGCTATCACTGCACTCAGGTGAATGCTATGCCCCGTTTGTGGGGAAGCTCTCACTGCCAATTCTAGTGTCAGTGCCTCACACACCCCGGCCGTAGCCTTTTTAAGGGGAGGCTATCACTGCACTCCAGTGCGATGGAGGAATCGTTGTGCCTTGCTCACCCTGGCCGTAGCCTTTTTATAGGGCGGCTATCACTACTTCAAAACAATGTTAATGCATTACAAACTTTACGCACATAATACGACCTAGTGTCGGACTGAGTCAATTCTTTGACCCCGGTTGCACTCGGTGCATGGTGGTTGAATCTGGGCTCAGGCCGACCTAGGCTACCAACAAGGAAAATACGATGTTCTACCTATTATACGTACCTGACTTGTGATTTCGTCTGACTGTGACTCGTGAACCCTAATCTGAATGAGGGCATAAAATTATACATTAGTATAATTTTATTTTGCATGAACCTACATGCAACTTACATGACTAATATACTATCAATTTTAAATGATGTAATTAGTTCATGTTAGTCTTCATTTCTTATTAAATTTTCAGCAATTCTAATGATAATTAATTATTAATTATCCCCATCCAAATCCCCATTATCTAATTGATAATTTAATTATTAACATGTCCCATACTTACCTGGTTGTCATTCTACTTTAACAATTCATTTAACGACCCCAAAGCTCCCAGCTTTATTGTAGTCAACCAGCGAAAGCCAGTATTTTCACCATGCATGGCGACCAACCAGTAACGTGGCGGCCTCCATTTGCTGCTATGGCGTCTCCAACTTGGCCACCACATGGCAACCCTCAACCAGTCCTTGGCGACCCTCTTCCGGCTACCCAATCAGCAACCCCGACCTGACCATGGTGACTCCATGTCGGTCACATAATCAGCCCATGACCCATGGTAGCGTCTCCCTAGTCGGCTACATAAACAGCACCCGACCAGACCCATGGCGACTACTCTAGTCAGCCACATAAACAACACCCGACCAACATGTCTTCTTTTCCTTCCACCCAATTTCAGACCCCATCTTCTATCTACCCCACTGATCCTATTGGAAAAACCCCAAAGATCCAATCTTTATCCGCTGCTATCTCATGGAACTCGGACTACACCCTACATGGGGACCTTAATTTCACCATTCATGGTGGTCGACCAGCAGCCATGGCGACCATGTCCTGCCCCATCAAGGTGACGACCAGCACCACCCCAAGTGACGACTAGTCTGCCCTTTCCATGGCGGATCCACGTCTGGCTAGCAACACCACCCATGGCAACACCAACCTAGTCTCCCTTCACGTTCCTGATTTACATCCCTCCCCGACGGTCTGACTCAGCCACCCAAGGCGACTCCGTCCGGCCAGCCGCACCGCTGGGAGCACTCCCTACTTCCAGCATGTCAACCCAACTCACAAGGATGGAAGATGGTGTTGTTGCTGCTGCAAAAACAGTAAGACGTCCTCCTGGTTTTCTTCTTCCCTTGTTGATTTCTCATTTGATTCTTATGTTTATCATGTTTATGATTTATGCAATATGTGTATGCATGCAATAAAAGAAAAGAAAGGAAAAGAAATTACCCGAGCGAAGGAGGAAAACCAACGTATGTCCAAGGAGGAAAAAGATGTAGATGATGCCCTCCCTTCTCCTTTTATAAAGAATAAGATGACGGCTAGGGTATGTGGAAGCACCCTTTCACCGTAATTCCTTTAACTGGGTAATTGCATAATCAACACGATTCACTTAACAATTTCACTTAACCTCTTAAATGGGTACATGGTTTGGTTCACTTAAATAGTTAAATGGATAAGTAATGTGGTCGACTCGACCGATTCAACTAGAATCGTCCGGTTAGAAATTACTTTTCAATTAATCGGGTAATTCATACTTAACCAGCTAACGAATTTTTTCCCACGTTCGATCCCACCGCATCGAACGTTATTTTTTTATTTTTATTGTTATATATATATATATATATATATATATAGAGAGAGAGAGAGAGTTCTTCTATTATACGCTGCCCCCGTTTGGCAGCGTAGGCAGCGCATAGAAAAGGTGACCGTTGGATTTCAATCCAACGGCCGCCTCCCACCCCCGATCTAATTTCGCACCCGAGACCTCTCCTCCCCCTCGTCACAATACATGACTGACGTTGCTTTGCCGGCGGCGGCCGACGGCAAGGCTGTCTCCGACTACAACCCCGGCCGCATCGCCAATGTCAAGGCATAGCTCGCCGCCCGCAAGGACGGCCCCGACTTTGATTACACCCCGTGGGTGGTCGCCTCCCTCTCCCAATCCAAGACTCACACCGCCGAGATCCTCGCCGCCGACTTTCTCCTCAAGACCTCCGAGTACCGATCCCAAGGTCGCTTCTTCTTCTACTTTTTATTTCTTTTCAACCCCCCAAATTCGATATCATTTCCGATTTAGGGATTTTTTAGGTGTTTGATTTGATGTTTTGGATTGTTGATTCGATACAATTTCCGATTTCTGGGGTTTGATTTGATGATGTTTTGAAGTGTTGATTCGATCCCATTTCTGATTCCATTTCCGATTTCTAGGTCTTAGGTTTGATTTTTTGTTTTGGAGTGTTGATTCGATTCCATTTCCTTTGGGGGTTTGGTTTTTGATGTTTTGAGTGTTGATCCAATTCCATTTCGGATTTCTATGTCTTTAGGGTTTGATTTTGAAGTTTGGGGGTGTTGATTCGATTGCAGCAGCAAGGATGAAGGAGATATTGGGGCATGTTGGATTGTGAAGGATAGTCTGTCGTCGAATGTGGTGTCGTCGGTGCAAGTGCTTGCCAATTTGGCCAATTTGCTCACTATCAGAGATACGGAAATGACCAGGCGGGTGTTTATTTGGTGATTTTGCTCTTAAATTTGTGATCTTTTTGGTTCATTTGCAGCTCCATCTCCTTCTAATGTCTTGTCCGTCTAATGTCTTGAGCACCTTATCTTGAACACCTTTTACTCAGAATTGTTAATCTGGAAATAATGGCATTAAAAGTTTTGATCTCTTGGGTGTAACTTATTAAACTGTTGGCTACAAGGTTTTTATCTATTCCCAACTATGGAACTTGATTGACGTTTGCAACTGTGTTGTTTTAAGGTTGGTGTAGGCTCCCAACTATGGAGCTTCTAGTAAGAGCATCATGTGAGAGTTTATGTAAAATGAGATTTTTTATTATGAAAATTTGGTTCTCTAGCTCAAATGGTAAGAGCACCTAGGAGATTCGTTCTCCTAAGGGGATGGTGGTTCAAATCCACCGAGAGCTTTTGTCACTTTTTCAATTTGTAAATGGAAAGGTAAGTTCATAAAGCCCTGCTTTGTTCTGGATGCCAACCTTGATCTGGATTCCAAACATGAAGTCCAAAGGAAGACTCTTTCATGGCTATTATCTGAAAATGATACCTCATTTTGTGCTGCATTTGTTTTGTAGTCTACTGCAAGTGAGATATACAATCCAATTCGTGTGTTTGTTGCTGGATATGTTTGGATTACTGGTTTTGGTAATTTTTCATACTATGGCTGAAGTCTAAATATAGTTTCTCCTTGTTGCAGGAGTGAAACGAATATGGTTCCATATATGTGTTTATCCACCGCCCTTCCCTTTCCTCCTGTCGCAGCCCTACCCCGCCCTCCGCCATCACCTCGACTCTGCCACCGCTTACCTTTGCTGCCTTGCCTCTGCCGCCGCCTACCTCCTCTGGACCGCCACCCTCTGCCTCTGCCAGACCGCCACTCTTTGCCGCCTTAGGTATAAGCTTTCTCTGTTTTGAATCAACACGAGTAATACTTAATTATTTTAATGACACCATGCTGATTATTTTATATTTTGGAAATACTTATAAGGTTAATAATTATTAAATTAATGATTATTTATAATTGGATATAATGCAAAAAAATTATACTGAAGAAATTGTGTAGCGTTTGAATTATAAAAATTTGTGCAATTGTTTAGTGAAGGAAGCTTGCATCTTGGAAGTTGAGTAGGTACTAAATGCAAATTGATATATTTTTTCAGAGATGGATCATACAAATTTTTAATAAAATGTAAAGCAGCAAAATGGAGGTGGAAAAGATTTAAAAATCGATTGCTAATGAAAGAGAATTTATGGATGGTTCATTATCAAAAAAGAGAAAATGGCATATGATGTATAGGCCTATTTTGATAAAAATATGAGAAGAATAGAACATCTGTTATTTGTCATTATCTGCAAAAAGAAATTTGAGGTAACAGGAAGTTACAGAATTACTTATTTATGGGGGCATGTTGAAGGGAAATGTCATAATTTCAAAACGAAGAGGACAAAAAATATAAGTGGTGATATTACGCAATAAATTTTCAAGATGGGAGTGAAAAAAGATGGAGAAAAAAATAAATTTTTTGAAATTTGATCAAGGAAGTAGTAGATTAGAGTTGGCCGAGGCAATTATCTTACATGAGCATTCATTTTTAATTGTAGAACATGAAGGATTTAAAAGGTGGGTTAGTAACTTACAACCACAATTTATAATGGTTTCTAGAAGAACAATTATAAGAGATTGTCTTCGAATTTATGAAAAGGAGAAAAAAAATGTGTAACTTGCAACCACAAGTTTATTGTATATTATGTTTTGTAATTTTCATAAAATATAATATTAGCATTAAAAATGTTAAAAGTATTATTTTATTGATATAAAATATCGGACATTTGGTCGGTCAGACAAAAAAATATCCATGTTTGGTTTGTTTTAATTCGGTCAAATTCGGTCGGTCATATTCGGTCGGACATGTTTCAGACGTCGGGCGAACACGAACATTCGGACGTCCATACCCACCCCTATGACATCAACTAATGACAAATTAGCTCCTACGAGTAGTATTAGTAATTAACTACACCCCATATTTTCTATTAATAAAGTTTGTCATTCTCATTTTTTACTTACATACTAGAGGCTCTTTAGAAGATTAGACGAAAAACTAGTAGACTTCGTAGAAAAATTCAAATAAAGTCTATTCACCGAATCATGAGTGTATTTTTTTTAAGATTGTTAAGTTAAGGACCTAGCACTCGCTTGAGTCGGTTCAACCCACTTGCTAGTTTGGTTGAGGTTATATGCTCTCTTGACTTAGTTCAGCTGGTTGGGTTCACTTGGTCCAATTGAGTCGAAGACTCGCGTCACCTTGTTGAGTTAAATCATTGATTCAAGGTGCTGAATCGGTTAGTCAATTTGACTTTGACTCAATTAACCTGAGTTGACTAAACATCTTTTTTGTGCTCACCTAGCTTAAGTTGATCAAACAGTTTTTGTTCTCATTTGAATATTGGTCAAGTCTACATTTATTAAAGAGAGTATTTAGAGCACGTTGGTACACGCTAGTTGAGTCGAAGACTCGTGTCACCTTGTTGAGTTAAATCATTGATTCAAGGTGCTGAATCGGTTAGTCAATTTGACTTTGACTCAATTAACCTGAGTTGACTAAACATCTTTTTTGTGCTCACCTAGCTTAAGTTGATCAAACAGTTTTTTGTTCTCATTTGAATATTAGTCAAGTCTACATTTATTAAAGAGAGTATTTAGAGCACGTTGGTACACGCTAATTGAGTCGAAGACTCGCGTCACCTTGTTGAGTTAAATCATTGATTCAAGGTGCTGAATCGGTTAGTCAATTTGACTTTGACTCAATTAACCTGAGTTGACTAAACATCTTTTTTGTGCTCACCTAGCTTAAGTTGATCAAACAGTTTTTTGTTCTCATTTGAATATTGGTCAAGTCTACATTTATTAAAGAGAGTATTTAGAGCACGTTGGTACACGCGAAGTGTATTATAAGTAAAAAATATTCCTTTAAGTAGCTACATTTGCTAAATTATAAATATTTTGAATTGACAGATTTGAGAACTGAAACCCCATATTGCAATGTAGTGAAAAAAGATTTTTAAAATTAAGGGTTTCTTTGTAAACTTTTGTACCTCAAAGTACTTATTAATGAAAAGTTGAACTTGTCACATTTCTTGTACAACTTTCATACTTATTAGTTAATTTAATTATGATATTTTTTAGTGACAAGTAAGCCTTGATGTAACCAAAAACTTTAGTATTTGCATCGCATAAGCCTTTAATGAGCGTACACAACAACCACTATTTTTATTTTTTGAGTTTGTGCAAAAGCCAAATGTGTGCTACAATTTTCCACAAACATCTAATGAGTCCAGTGGCAATGGGGATTTGTCCGTGAGTGATATTGATAATTCCCTTGCAGTTTCAAGGAAGGAAATTACTGATGCTAGCAAAAATCCTTTACAGTCATTAGATGCTAGTTCATCATTTTTGCTTTCCAGACAATTGGTTACTGCTGCTTTTACTGAATCAATAAAACTGTTAAATGTAGTTGATGAGGATATTGTTCTAGAAGGGCCTATGAAGGTAACATCAGAAGTTCAAGTTAGTGACACGAGAATGGATTTGTGTCGAAGATCAACTAGATCTCAATAGAATAAGTGAATCTGGAGCTGAACTGCTCCAGGAGTCAAGACCTATGGTTTGCTCTGGAGAAGTAAATGGTTCAGACAATGATAACATGTGTCATAATGAAGTGAGAGAGCCTCTCATGTGTGCTGATTCCTCCATTCATATTTCTCAAGGAAAAAATTTGAAGTCAGATTCCTCCAACAAGTATGCAAATATGTCACTCAGAAATGATGTAATTCTGGCACCTTGCGGCATCAACTTTGACAAGAACCCTGATGTTTCTGCTTTGTGCAATGAGGATTTCCATGTGCTCATGGAGAACATCACAAGCCCTACTACTCTGGATACATTAACAGGTGAAATTGGTGTTTCAAATTCTGCTTCTAAAGGGCTGAATGTGTTGAATATATCTTCAGGCATTCACGATGTTTCATTTGCTACAGATGTAGGTGACCAAAATGCTGACGAGAAAGTTGCAGATCCTTTAGTGGATAGATCAGTAGCTAAAGATATTTGTGTCACAGGGATTCAAAAATATGAAGGGACAGTAGGAAATAAGTCAATGATTGCAGATTTGTGTATTCCATCATTGGAACAATCTGATGCTTTTGTTGAAACCGTCATCGTAGACCAGGATGCTGAAAGAGTGAAGCACAATTATGCAACTTCAGTGCATGATCTGGCGGATGGATGGATGACTGGAAATGAAGCACATACAGTGCTAACTTCTAATTTAAGAACTGATGATTTTGCAAACATAGAGAATTGGGAATCAATAAATATGATGAAAAGAGTAGGTGAGCTGACTGGAAACGCATGTCTTTGTCGGCAAGATCTTGATTGTAAAACTTCAGATCTTTCAGTCCATGGCGAGACATTGAAACATGATGAAGTTTCTAGGTTGGTCAATAAACTGCTGTCAGAGGGGTGACATCTGATACTGTAGAAGTGCTTAGTCATACAATTCCAGAACTTTCTGTTCATACAGCAGCACAGAATCGCGATGACTCCATTGCTTTAGCGGATAAATGTGTACCGTCAGATAGGAAAGGAGGTAGTGGTAGAAAGTGTCCCGTGTTTGTCTTAATTTTAGGTATATCTTATGAGTGACTTCTAATTGTTACCATTTCCTTTATGTCAGGTGCAGGTAAAGGCAGATTAAAGCGAAAATCACGACATTCAGCCTCTTTGTTTCCATCAAGAACATTCTTAAGGAATATGCATTTTGGGAAGAAGAGACGGAAATAAAGCCCTAAAGAATAAGGTATAGGTAATTTAACAACCAAGGATTTTTCGCTTCACTTTGTATACCTCCGGCAGGATTTTGCAGGTGTCCGTGTTTATCAATGCTGAAAATTTTGGCCATAGGATGTGTACATGTAATAATAGTAGAGAAATGTTTATCTAGTCCATCTGTGGATGCACTTTAAACTGGATCACAGAGGCTTGTGCTAAAAGCTTATGATGTGGCAATGTCATCGGGATATTGTTCATTATGTATAGCATATTGGTGTTTGTTGCTCTATTTTCAGTCATGCTATTGAGGAGTCATTTGTTGTCGATCTTAATGATCTACCCGAGCATGGGGGTGCCTTTGTGCAAAAAACTGCTTTTCTTTGGGCAAGTCCTCTTTAGATCAGGCGGCCTTTCTCTCTGTGGGTGCTTTTGTGCAACAGGCTGCCTTCGTTCACTGCTGGCACGTATTTTGCAACTTGACAAACAAGGGAATCTCGATGTTTTATGAGACAAATTTTACTGATCTTCGCAATTATCTTTAATCATATTCTTCTCTCATTTAAGGTGCATATAGATTTTGATATTATAATAATCTTGTGAAACATAAGCAATACTCTTGTGACCGATTATAATTGATGTTTTTTCAACCTATATAGAGGCTTTTAACCCTAACAATTTAGTTCATGACTCCCGAATTATTGTGTACGAAAAAGAATATTTTGTTAGTCATTGTAACATAATAATATTTGTCATGTATTTTTGGCCCTAAGATCAAACATAAGAGAAGGGTGGCTTAGGGAATGACATCAGGTCATTAAAATTTTGTCACCTGTAATCAAATAATTCTTAATTTACGATCCATGCTCCACCGTCGATCATCCTAAACATCGACACACGTCACAGCTTATATAAGCCTTCCTCCTTAGGGGGCTGAGTTCATTCCGCCGCCGCGTCCTCAGAGGGCTGAGTTCGGGGACAATTCTCCTTACAAAGGATTACTGCTGCTGCTCTATCACGATATATATGGCCCCAGTAATCAGATGTTTGATTATATACATGCCCTGTTCTCCTTTTTAATTTCTTTAAGTTGCTCGTCCTATGTAGTTTGTGATGGACACCTTCTAGCCATATTCCATATAAAAATTACATTTATTAAACTATAAAAGGGTGACAAAAAAATTTTTTAGCAGCCACTTCAACAAGTTTCTTTCTAGCATGACAAGCAGAGAAGTGTGCTAAAAGTACGTTTCATAATTGACTCATTTATAAAAAATAAGTTCTAGTAACACACCAACCACATACAATGGATCATAGTCTGAAACTGACTAAGAAAACTAACAAGACAGTTATAAATTACTAATTCAAATGCCTACTGCCTATTGATGTTACGATGTACATACCGAATTTACCCAGAGATATTGACATGCTTAGTGAGGTTCCCCCGCCAAGATAGGGAAGCCCGGCGTTCATCTAGAAATTAAAACAACTCAATTTTTACCCCAATTACTGTGTTCTCAACATTCACTTATTCAACTTTAGATTTGCAAACTGGTTTGAGACAGCGGTAAACAGAGGTTGTGCTGTATACATGCCAAAAAACTCGAATCCTGACAATTTTTCCATATGGTTCACCAAATCCATCTTTTGGTTGATATTACTTGGCATAACGCTTATCACAATGTTGTGTTCTTTATCGACAGTTTAGGGGAAGCAGATCAACGACAGTGTGTGAGGGAATTGACAGGACTGGGTTATGGGTTGAAAGGAAGGCCTTTATGGTTAGGTGTAGAAGACGAACAGGGATGCTAGAAGAAGATGATGCCTCAACCATTAGACATAATCTAACGGTTCATTTAAAATTGTAGCGCAGCCGCAACACATACTTCTTTTTTCCTATCTCTCTCTCTCTATATATATATATAAATTTATTTTGAGCCCAGAACACACATTATATAGAGACTAAATTGTCAAAGGTTCACAACCCAATTCTCAAGCGGATAAGCACATATATATATAGATGAATATCATAATGTAGTTAAGATTATTGAGGGCAATGATCAAGTAAGCCCCGCTATTGCAACAGGATGAAGAGGATTCCATAGCTTAGGCCAAGTTACCTTTTTGAGAATGACATCAAGTAGACCCCACTTTCTTAGAACCACCTTCTTCTTTGCAAAGCCTTGGGTAGTCACGTGTGGAACGTACCGTCTAATTGTTCAGAGATGACGTTATTATTGGTCAGATAAAACAAGGAGAAAATTCGCCAAAAACGGATTTGGTCCATCGTCGTCCAATCACAAATTAGCTCTTACGAGTAGTGTTAGCAATTAGCTACACCCTCTTCTTTACAAATAGTATTTTTAATTTTTATTTTTAACTCGCAGATCGAAAGCTACATGATAGGTCAAACAAAAAATTAGTAAACTTTGAGCAAAAACACAAATAAAGTTTATCCATTGAATCTCTAATAGGCTTTATGCTTGTTAAGTTAAGAGCCTAGTTTGGTTGAGTTAATGCACTCGCTTGCGTGGTTCAACCATTTGCTAGCCTGGTTGAGTGATTACGCTCCCTTGACTTAGTTTAGCTGACTTGATCACTTCGCCCAATTGAGTCACATACTGTTAACTTGCTTATTGAGTTGAATCGTTGATTCAAACGTGGTGACTCAATTAGTCAATTTGACTTTAACTCGACTAACCTGAATTTTTTATTTTTGACTAGGTAGCCTCGGTATTTTTGTGCTTGTTTGAATATTAGTCAAACTTGTGTTTATTAAAGAGAGTGTTTAGACAGTGTTTGTACATATTATGTGTATCATAAGTGAAAATTATTCATTTAAGTAAATATACTTATTAAATTATAAGCCAAACTTTGAGACATTTGAAAGAAACAAATGAAGCCATGGATAAAAAGCTACCTGAGATTCGAAATTCTGATTATAAGCTACAAGCTGCTGTGTCAACCAACTCTTCTATGTTGTTCTTCGAAGTAGAACACTGGGTGACTGCTTCCACCTTAACCAAGACTGTGTTTACAGTCTCCTGTAAATCACTATTTCTGGATTCGTGCACTGCTAGTTCCTCCGTGAGCTTCAAACTAGCCACAGCAAGGCCTGCATTTTCTGTGGCAAACTGACCAACCTTCTCTTCGAGCTCCTTCACAATTCCTTCCCTTTCCTTTACTTTCTGCAATGCTTCTTCTAGTTCAACCTTTTGCTTTTCAGAGGCGCTGGCTGCTTCACTTGCTTGTTGTTTATACATGCTGATCTGCAGCTCCGGCGTATTCACCTTCTCTAGAAGGCCTTTTGCTTCATAATGTTTGCTCATGTGTCGCTCAATGGAAAATATTTTCTTATGTATACTATTTTCATGCCAACCAAACCAAATTATCCCTAAAACAAATTTTGTCGCTATTTGTATTGACATTGAGGAAATCAATGAAATATTTAGTTTCACACGTGTGTCTTCTAAAATTTCTCCTAATTTCATTGATTTTTTAGAAGAAAATGTTACATTGTAAAATTTTTACATAGACTTTAGCTTTGACTAAAAATAGAATTTATTTCAATTAAATTTTTAGACATTCAAGACGAAAGGAAATCTTTGACGTCCAAATTCAAGAAAACCCTAAAAAAGAAAAATTTACAAAATCAAATCATACAAAATGCAAATGCAAGAATAAA
Organism: Piper betle; assembly: GCA_033002965.1. Lineage (NCBI taxonomy): Eukaryota > Viridiplantae > Streptophyta > Magnoliopsida > Piperales > Piperaceae > Piper > Piper betle. The sequence continues at coordinate 28,826 of JAURVB010000552.1, read as the reverse complement.
CATACATTTCGGGCTCCAATCCCCCGTGGGCGTTTGGAGTCGTATTATATAAAAGAAGAATATAAAAGCAAGGAGAACACAATGGAAAATGAAGAAAAAAGTTATAATTGAGGGTTTCTTTATCAACTTTTATACCTCAAAGCACTTATCAATAAAAAGTTGAATTTGTGTAATTTTTTATGTAAATTTCGTACTTATTAATTAATTTAATTGTGATATTTTTTAATAACAAGTGATCCTTGATATAGCCCTGAACTTTAGTATTTGCATGGAATAAACCCTCAATGAGCGAGACAACAACCACTATTTTGATTTTTTAGTTTGTACAAAATGCCTAACGGGTGTCACAATTTTGTGCAAACATCTAATAAGTTCACTAGGGAACCACTTAAAATATTGTAGTGTCCCTTAAGCTATAAATGTTTTTTTAATTATGAGTCCAATTACTAGATCCATGGTTGCTACCTTAAATGATTATTAAGGTTGTAGTGTCACTTAAGCTATTAATGTTTATTAATATATTACGAGGCATATCATATAAATTCGTTTTAATGATTGTTGGTCTGGGTCAGAGTAGTTGGGCTATGCAGGGATGTGGAATGGGCCTGGCTTGGCCCTTTCATGGCCCGATCAAGCCTGCTCGAGCTGGACCCAGGAACCAAGCTCAGTTTCTAGCGGGCCGGTAGGATTGGGGCCAATCCCAGCCCATCTGAAGGAAGGGCTTTTTCGACTAAGCCGAGCTTAACTAATTTAATTTATTTTGGCTAGTGACGTTTCCTAGGAATGAAATTGATAATCCCATTGATTTTGATTTATGTTTGATTTCTCATATCTAAACAGCTAGTTTCTCATATCTAAACAGCTATAATCTTACTTCAACTTCCTTCTGTCAAGAAATAAAAAAAGAAGCTTATAACCTTTCAATTTCAACTCGATCAGATATCGTCTTCCTAAAAAGACATTGAATTTCAGCTGTTTTAATTTTTAACTAGTGGAGATGTCACACTATAAACAGTCTATATTAGAGTGCAATTCCGATTTTAGAGATGCTATACTCTCATTCAATCAAGAGATAAACTATAATATTTTAATTTGTTATTTTATTTTATTTTTTTATTGGCTAAATGTCTTATTTTTGGTAAAAAGTTTACTCTTTAATTGCCCTTTTATTAATAATGGTGATTTATACCTTAGGTTTCAATTTATGAACAGGTCTCAATAATCTCCAAGAAACTTTTAACTATCATAACATGAAATTTTTCTATTTTACCAGAATAGCTAGCATTCTCCTACTTCTTGACACTCTTTTCATCTTGTCTTGACCTCCCCACTTCATCGGACAAACTAACATGGCGTTACAACTTCTTCAATTTATTATCTTTCACATATAAATGCACACACACCCCTATATATATATATATATATATGGGGGTGTGTGTATGTGTCTTTTCCTTTGCGACTTCTATCTTATTGGCCATTCATTATAATCATGTTCACCAATAAAAAAAAAGTGTTCATAAAAAGAAAAAAAAGCACTTTGGGTGATTCTAGTGTTTCAAGGGCAGGTCTTATTATAAACTCCTATGTCAATGTTCAATTAATGAAGTAAAGCTTGGTAAATTCTTAGATATAACTCATAAACACATGATTTATGCTATGGATTAACTGCATAATTATACACTGTTTTATTAAAATAAAGTCAAGATTAAATATTATATTGTGACACATATGAATGATTAGACCGCGCTATGAATGGTGTTATTTGAACCTTTTTAACAGGTATAATTAAGACATATTGAATATTGTAAAAGGCTGCTAGACTATATATGAACGCATTAATATTTGACATAACGGTTGTCTTTGCTTAATTTTTTTAATTGGGTAAGAGCAAAGTAATGCTTTTTACCAACCAATAATTTTTTCTTTGGTGAAGAAAAATATTGGCTAAATTACTTGCAAATAATGCAAGGAACTATACATGATAATTGGTAGTTTTTGTTTGTAATATCGGAATACTTGAATAAATCTTATTTAATTCGTAATGTGGTTACAATGTATACAAGCAATGACACATTAATTTGAACTTAAAAATTATTTGATAAGATTAACATAAAAAATAATATCTTTAATATTTATCATGGTAAGATTCAATATAATAATGATAATATGCTTATTGATCTTTAATTTTTATTAATTATTTTTTAAAATAATGTCTTAGACCGGCCGTGTTGCACTTGACCAAGTCATTAATAATAGTATGAGAACCAATTTAATATAGTATTAGATAGTGGGTTGGACATGAGGACTAGAGGACTAGGCCTATGGGCAAAAAAAAGAATTTCAAGAACAAAATTACTTAAATAGGTGGATATTTATATTCCTCAAATTAATCTTCCCTTCAATATCTGTTGGACCCAATATATTAAAGAAGGAGCCTATTGATCAACTTTACATACTGAGTATATTGTAAAACTATGCCCATAAATCAACTTTATTTAATTATGTTTGAATAAATAATTTTTCGTTCATCAATTCGTGCTTAGGCCAAATTACAAAATATAGCTAATCAATAGCAAGAGCTGAGCTCTAACAACTAATCTATATCTCCCGATGCCTATATAGAGGATGTATATATACGGTTAAATTCCTTCTATTGCACCTCGACGGGCCCTAGTTGGCTCACAATCAGTAGACAAACTTTGGTGTGCCAAGTTGGCCTCCTTGCAAATTCCCCACTGCATTACTGTATCAACCACTCATTTTAGGAACAAGTCAAGCCTTTATAACAAGTTGACAAAAGCAATCTTGGGTGGTTGTTATGAATATTGTTAGTAGGGGTAATTGGGTAGGGGGTGTTTGGGTCATTTCACTAGAAAAGATGCCTACAAAAGGGGGCTGTAACAAAATTGTGTAACAATTTTTATTTTGAAAATCAAATCCAGATTGCTCCATCCCTCTCCCCTTTCTTGGAGCCCAAGACAAGGGCGTCCCTCTTCTCCTTCTTCTCTTCTTCTCCTTCTTCTCCTTCTTCTTTGGTTGCTGAAATTGTAGCCCTTCTTCCATCCCTATTGCTGTTGTTCTTCATCCCCTCTCTTCCAGGAAGTTCACCTTCAAGATGGTACCAGCAAAGCAGAGTTCCAAGCCTTCCAAGGGCAAGGAATTTGTTGTAGAGCTTGGAAAAGAAGCTCCTACCACTGGTCTCAATGCTTCAAATGGTTCTGTATCTCTATATGATTTTGAATATGATATTTGTGGTCATTGCCTCAGATTTATTAGAGCTCAAGAAGATGCGGGGAAAATGTTTTTTTTGTTTGTAATGCTCTTAAATATGAATAACTGTATAAGTTTGAGAAACCCATTTAGCCTTGAAAGGAATTGATTAATAATGATAATGGAAGTGAAAATTTCATATCACTAGTACAACGGGAAGCCACTAAACAGTGCTGTAGGCACAGTTTTCAATTATGTCAAGCTAAACAAATTAAAGTGCATGCAATATTTTATATGGAACAACTTCATAGCTGAGCACATATTCATCGTTGTCAGAGCTATATATATTCAACAATTTACATCCCCAAATGCCATAATTATACTGGTTATATTGTCCCTAAACTTCATCTTTTTTATGACAAAGAAAAGAAAAAGAAGAGAAAGTATGATGAGATTTTAAAGATTGTGTTATTATGATGTTTAGCAAGTCAGAGCAAAAACTATGGTAGATTATGATGCTATTTTAAAGATTGTGTTATCACGACAGATTATGACAGAAAAAAAAGAAAAGGAATTTACGAAAAAAAGGAAATTATTTTTTTATTATATTAGAAAGAAAAAAATTATACAGCACCGTTTCATTTTCTATCATTTCTTTGCATATTCGGTAGGAAAATAATTTGGGAAGAAGTTTTCACTACGATGGAAAACAAATTTCTTTCATTATATTTTCTTCTTATAAAATGGTTTGTTAGTCATTTTTATTGGAAGGATTGTAACTAATTCAATATAGATAAATAAAATATATCTAGAAATGTGACATTGTGCAAATCTAGGAACGATGCTTTGCTTTCTTATATTAGAAACAGATGCCTGATTCTCCCCGTACCGAAAAGAATACTCTTTGATAGGAAAATAAGTAATAAAAGAAATTCAGCATGCTCGTGTTAAGAATAATTGAATAATCAAGAAGAGAAAACCAATAAAATTTAACGAAATCATAAGATGGAAAAAAACTATTAAGATAAAAGTTCACAATCACAATACTAAACTCACATAATTAATGATAAAATTTATCCATATAAAATTATATACAATCATTGGTTAAGATGAATCAACTTAATAATCTCCCATTATAGCTCCCACTGAACAGAGATATGGTTGACAATTCAAAATTAATTATATTAAATGTATGTTTAGCCCAAAATAAATAAATATTAACGTCTCTTAAAAATATTAGACCTGATAAAATAATTAAATTTAAAATAATTTAATATTCTTTAAAGATTAGCATTAACTAGGCCATAAAAAGTAGCCCTTCTCCGTTCAACGAACAGCACTAGTTGTTCTCCCTCCGATGTCAGCGGTCCTTGTCCCTCTGCCAGCGGCGGTTCTTCTCCCTCCGGTGGCGGCGATCCTTCTCCCTCCGACAATGGTGGTCCTTCTCCCTCCGAAGGACGGAAGTCAGCGGCATCCCAGCTTGAACTGAGGTCAAGGACAGCCAAAAGGGGAGAAAACAACGATTGTCCAAGTGATTGTCGGTGGCATAAGACGGGCAGCGTCCTCCATGGAAGTTTTCATCCTCGGCCACCATGCACCGGACTGTGAGGCTCGCAGTGGACAGCTATCGGAGGGTTGCCTAGTCTCCGACTTGGACTCTCTTGGCCGGAGTAAAGTGATTCGTCGACATCGAGGTCAAGCAAGGTCCTGGGGCCATCCAGTTTTCCTGCCAAAGTTGTGAGGTAAATATCTCAATTTACTGTTGATTATTCTTGTTGTTTTTTGATTGTTCACTGCAGGCTATAAATTGTTAACAAGAGATTGATTAGAGGGTCTCCTTCCCTTTATCCTCATATCTACCACTGTCACTGCAGACTTTCAATTGGGTTTGTGGGATTAATTTGTTTTTAGTCATTTTAGATATTTAGGGGGTTTCGATTTGTCTTCATTGTTTTATGTTTATGGCTTGATTAGAGGTCATTTTTATTTATTTAATAGCTTTTGTGCTAGTTATGGATTTATTAGTGGGAATTACCATGCATTCTAATTAGTTTGTTCATGATCGTTCTTTTTGTTTGTTATTTTATCATTAACTTGTCGTAATTGTTTGTTTAGAACATGTTTATATTAATTGATTTCTTGTTAGTGTTTTAATGCTAATTTAAGTTTATCACGTTTAAGTCTTTGTGCTAGCTTGTTTGATTTGCCGTTCGTGAGTTATTTGTAGATTAGAGATATATGTTCTAGATGTCTTTTATGTTGTGCGTTTAATAAATGGAATTGCTGTGATTAATTCATGATTGTTGATTTAAGGTTGATGTGTACAACAATAATTTTTATTCAATCAGATTGAGGTTGTAAACTTGATTATACTCTTAATGTGATATTAAACTCCTAATCTAATATAAATTCTACGATAACAGTTTAACTTTTGAAAAACACGCATTATCTGTGATTAATCTTGATACAGACTATAATAATTTATATTACTATATAACATAAAATATGCGAAACTGAATTTTAATAAAAAATATTATTTTTTAGATTCTTAGGGTGTCTCCACAGGTGGTTGTTCTCTACTAAGCTGCAAGAAGAAAGCCCACATTTTTTTTGTCATCCTCTTTCCACCGGATTTTTAGTGAGAACATTTTTTTATGAGCTGTGTTTTTTAAATTTCATTTTTGGAGGGGTGAATTCAACGAAGTTCTTTATGATGTTTTTACTTCGGTTCCAGGTGACAAGCAAATATGTCATTCGGCTCTTTAAGATATTTATGATACTTGTTAGCGTAACTCAAAATATATACTCAATGTTAAAAGCACGCGTTATTTAAAGTATTTAAATTGATGTCACTTAAAATATCTTCAACTATTCATATTTTTAATATCGCTAAAAAGTTTTATTTCGCTTATAATGTTGTCAATCCCCTCGCCTTCTCCTTTTACTCCTCCTCACACCCCTTCCCTTGTGCCGACATTTTATTATTCATATAATTATAAATATTATTAATTAATAATGTTTATTTTATTTTTAAATTTTAATTTTAATTTTAATTTAGTTAAGATATTTTATTTTTTATTTTCAAATGCAAAAAATATTGCAAATATTAATATAACCTACAAAGACGAAGTTAGATTTTATTTAAAATTTTTGTATGCTCGTTGTATTTTTCTTAAAAAAATTCATAACAATTAACAATCACATCATAAAAATTAACCATGTCAAATGATATGCATAAATTGTTAATGACATGGGTTATTTTTAGTATACACTTTATGATCAATATGTAATCTTTCTAATGTGTAGGAAGTTGGTAATTGGGTTGATCATACATCTATTAACATGTATGATCAATAAGAAGAAGTAATGAAAAATACTAATAAAAAAGTTAAATTGATATATGAAGAAGGAATCATTTAAAGCTTTAAATAAAATTTCTATTATAACTAATTAATTACATCTCTACCTTTATATAAGTAATTTAAAATACATAGTAATGGACAATATTGATTGCTTAATAATAATATTTAATATACATTAATTTGAAAACAAAATGTATATTAATATAGATTTTTTTCATAATTACTAAAACAAATTACATTATATAGAATAATCATTGATTACATAAAATAAAATAGTCTTTCATTATATAAGACATTAGACAAAATTAACTTTACTTAGGTCATGTGGGTAATAATGCTTGCAGAAATATAAACTAAAACTAAAAAAATATCTATTTAAAAAAAATAAAATAATTAAAGACATCACAACACTAAGTGCTCATCTAGTAGAGTAGAAGATATTTTGATTATGATATAAATAGAGATGCCTCATAGAACACGCCGAATGGACAACAGGTCATAGCTTTGTACTCCATCTTTAATAAAAGTAGTGTTGGGAAACAAAATATTTTTTAACTAGTACATGATAATTACTTAACTAGTTGTCAGTTATTTGTAAACAAAAAAAATCATTTAAATAAATAAAGCTAAATCGGTGTATTGCTTACTTACACTAACTGTTGAGATGAAAGATGGCATCACTTAATAATTTTTTAATGACTTAGGTGATCAAAACATGTGCCACTTAAAAGAAATTTTTACGCTTATTCATTGCACATAAAATACTTATAAGCAATGTTAAAAGTTCGTGACACTTAAAGTATTTAAAGTGGTGTTAAGCAACATCATCTAAAATGTTATAAATAATGCCCATTAAAAGTTTTATTTAGTTAAAAAAAGGAAAATCTCATTCCCCCTCCCCCTCACCCTCACCTCGTTATAAACCATCTTGCCATCCCCATTTCTTCCCCTTACCTTCCTCTCCCTCCCCTCCCTAACATTCCTGTGTGCCCACTTAACATATTTTAAGTAACACTTATTTAAAATTGTGTAAGCAACGTTAAAAGTGGGTCATTTCACTTAAATATTTAAAATGACTTTAAATAATGCTTATTTTTTCACTTAAATATTTAAAATGACTTTAAATAATGCTTATTTTTTGTGTTAGTTGAAATCTTTATTTTGGTTCCGATCCCACCTTTACTTTGTCACCGCCCACCCTCCTCTCATTTTCCTACGCTTCCCTTTTCCCTTATTTTTTATCATGGCTTTGCTTTTTAAGTGGGACAACTTAATAAAGGGAATTCTTCTGTGTCATCCTCTTCTAAAATCACGATCTAAGCTATCTTCTGAAATCACAATTTAACCTAAAAAGAAGTAGTTCTTTTTAACCTATATACATTGTTTTAATTATGTATTAATTTAATACAAAGTCTTTTTATGATTTAAGTGGATTTCTAATTTTCCATGCAAAATTGTGCTAAGTAGGAAAAATGAGTAATAATATTACATTATCTAAGAAATAGACAAATAGAGCATATGTGAATCAACTAGCATTAAATAAAATTAGCTTAGATATAATAACTTTTATGATCTTGAATCTAATATTTTTGCGAGTTAGATGCTTTTTCAACTTTTTTGTAGGTGCTTCTTAATATATTTAAAGAGGTTTATCATATAAAGTTTGTTTTACTTATCATATAAGTTTGATTTAATGATTGTTAGTCAAAATTAGGTTAGGATTTGTAGTCATGAGCCCCGGTTCAGTTCACAACTAGCCTAACCTAGTTAGGATTTGGAGTCATATTTAACCCATTAGAAGCTAAGGCTTTTCGTGGTGAACCAAGCCCAATTTTTAGAATTTACCTATTTTTAAAATCTAAACTGCAATCATCTTACATCTAATTTAATTCAATCAAATGAAAGCATTTATATGAAAAGAGTAATAATTTAAGTTTGTTTTACTTTTAAACTAGTCGAGATGTCATGCTATGAACAACCTATATTAGAGTGTGTTTCCGATTTTAGAGATATACTCTCATTGAATCCGGAGATAAGTAGATTATAACATTTAAATTTATTATTTTTATTTTTTGTTGTATTTTGATTGTCTAAATGGCTTACTATTTTTAAGGAGGGCTCGATGTTAATGTATTTTAATTGGTTGAATGCCTTACTATTTTTAATGAGGGCTCAATTTTTAATTGCCCCTTTATTAATAAGCATAAATGAGTTATGCCTTAGCTTCTAATTTACGGTCAAGTTTAAATAGACTAGCAAACTTTGAACTATGAACTATAATGCCATGAGAGATTCTAGTAAACCATTCTCATGTTTCTTCTTTAGCATCCCAACCAATTGTTTTGTAAGAGCCCTGCCCAATTAAACATGAGAGATTTCTAGTTAACAAGACTAGCATTTTCCTCATACTTGTGCAACAACCAAGTTCAAGTTGTACCAATTGATGACCTTAGTTATTTCTTGAAAATGGACTAACGAAAATTAAAGATTATAAGCACTATTTCTATTAATATATTAAATTTTATTTTAATAAATATTAGATATTGGACAAACTAATTAATTAGGAATCTTATACTCCAACTACCTTAAAGAAATTTTGTACTAAAATTTCTTTTAGTGAAAGTTGAATCAATATTTAAACATACTCTATCATTCAATACAGTCTTGGGTTGATTTTGAAACCACTTGTAACATTTTAACATTCTTTTGATCTTGGCCTTGACCTCCTTACTTCATCACACAAACCAACATGGTGTAACTTCTTCCATTCATTCTCTTTCATATATAAATATAGATGTCTTCGTTTTCAACTTCCATCTTATTAGCCATTAACTACATTTATGTCCACACTAAAAAATATTTTTGTTCATAAAAAGAAAGAAACTTGAGTGAATTCTAATGTTTTAAGGGGGGCCATCATAACTCCTATCTCAATATTCAGTCAATGAAGTGGATTTAATTACTTGGTAAAGTTCATAGATATAACTCAAACACACATGTGATTTATGTTGTGGATCGACTGCATAATTAAACACTGCTTTATTTAAACAAAGTCGAAGATCAAATTTTTCACTGTGACACATAAAATAATGAATTTGAAACCTTATTAACAGGTCTAACCAAGACACCGTGAATGTTGTCAAAGGCTTGAACGTTGTCAAAGGCTGCTAGACTATTCTATATCATATTTATATATATATATATATTATATATATATATATATATTATATCTATATATATAGATATTGGGTAAGACCAAAGTAATGTTTTTTACCAGCCAATAATTTTATCTTTTGTGAAGAAAAATATTGTCAAACTACAAGCAAATAGCGCAAGGAACTATACATGATTATTGGTAGTTTTTGTTTGTAATACAAGCAGTGTCACATTAATTTGAACTTTAAAATCATCTAATAAGATGAACATAAGAATTAATATCAATCAAATCTTCATAATCAAATGCTCCTAGATAATTATATATCCAACCCATGATCACAATGTAATTGAATATCCCCAGATTAGTTCCAGATTTAATACTTATTAGGGCAAGATTAAATTTATTAATAAGGATATGCCTATATATAATTAATTTTGGTTGATTAATTTTTTGAAATAATTACTTAGATTCATCACGTTGCACTTGGACCAAGCGTTACAAAGTGTTAAAGCCGATAAAATTGTATTAAATAATCAAATGGGGCATACTTGGGCTAGGCCTACCGGCCAAGAAAAAGAACTTTAACCACAAAATTACTTAAGTTAGTGGATAGTGATATTCTAAAATAAATCTTACGTTCAATATCTACCGGCCCAATATATTAAAGGGGAGCCTATTGATCAACCTTACCTGCTGAACCTATAATTCAACTTCGATTAATTAGTTTTGAATAAATAACTTAAACTATCAATATGTTATTGGGCCTAATCATTGTACAATCCATAACAAGAACGGAGCTCTATCAACTAAGCTATGTCTTCCCAAGCCGATATAGAGCATATAGAGAGTTAAATCCCTTGTATTGTTCCTTGAGAGGCCCTACTTGGCTCACAATCAGCAGACAAAGTTTGGCGCATCAAGTTGGCTTCCTTGAAAATTCCCCACTCCATAACTGTGTCAGCCACATATTTTAGGAACAAGTCAAGCCATTATAACAAGTTGAGAAAAGCAATCTTGGATGGTCTCAATGCTTCAAATGGTTCTATATTACTGTATGACTTTGAATATGGTATTTGTGGTCATTGCATCAGAATTATTAGAGCTCAAGAAAATGAAAAATAATGTGAGAAACCCATTTAGCGTTGAAAGGAATTGATTAATGATAATGGGAGTGAAAAATTCATATCAGCAGAAAGAAAGGGAAGCCACTAAATGCTTCTGTAGCAACAGTATTTCAATTATGTCCAGCTAAACACATTGAAAAGCATGTAATTATTTCTTTAGAGCATCATTTCATGGCTGACCATATTTCATTATTATTAGAGCTATATTTCAATTATTGCCCCTATTCATCTTTTTATGTGAAAGAACAGAAAAAGAAGAGACAGTGTGGAAAGATATTAAAGATTGTGTTATTATGATGCTCAGCAGAACTGCAATTATTTTTTTCGTAAAAACTGATTTTGAATATACACATGAAATTCTGTTAAGTTGGGGGGTCATTGTGCTTATATATAGAGAAGATTGAGGTTGATTGAAACTTGAATCAAAATGAATCAATTTTGAATCATCCCAAATCATTATTTTTCGCTTCGATCGATCAAAATCAGTTTTTAACTCTGATTTTGCAAATATATATGACCTCAATTTCGTCATATTCATGTGTGAACTAAAGGCAGGGAAATTGAAGTCAGAATGTGAAAGGAAATTGATGGTTGTCACCATTGAAATTCCAAAACAAAGTGCAAAACCTTGTTAAATTAAATGCAAGCCCTTCAAAATTGTTTAGATTGAAGCTTTTGATGATAGCCTACATATATGGCATCAAACAATACTTCTCAACAAAAGCAAAAAAAACTTCTAAGGTGTTGGCTTCCACAATATAAAAAAAAAAACTAACACAAAGTGTGAGAAAGATGGTGACAAAGATTTCACTTGTTCTTGGACACTTGCTCAACAACTCGCTTGAAGTAGTCTAATTCACATGGTATCTTCAATATCCCCTCTTGCTCATACCCAAACTCACTGGCTGCCATCTCCAACAACACTGCAAATTGAGGGTGGACAAAGTGCCTCCTATGCACCAAAACCCTCTCCCTCTCCCTCCCTGACCCCACCAGCATTGGCACGTAGCCCTTTGGCACGGCCCGGTCGTTGCCACCATCGTCGTTGCCATCGCAGCCCGCAGCCAATCTCCTGTACCCACCTGTGATACTTCCCTTCTTCCCCATCTCTTCTCCTCACTTCTCATGTTCCAACACTCCCCTTACCAGCCTAACAAGCAGCCCCCCACTTATATACCCACATAAGACACGAAGTAAGTTGAGGAAATTATTAAAGTTGGAGAATGTGTATTGCACAACTATGGTTGGTTGTGAATGTATAGAAAGAAGGGTATCTTGACTTTGAGGAGGTCGTACACACGGTGGTAGCACTGTAGTAGTCAATTGAACTGTGTGAGTGGCCCTATTGGTAGATTACCAACGTGCTGGGAAATGAATTGCATGAGATACGAGTGGTGGAAGATAAACGAGAAAAAACCCATCTTTGAGGAAAAAGATACTTTATCAAGCCATGGAAGTTTCACTCAGGTGTTGACTGTCTACTTTTAACATGCATGTTTTTCAAAGTCTTTCTGTCCTGTTCAATGGTGAGGACTCCAATTAGGATGATCATCTCTTCAAGTTTGTGCTTGTAATGGATTTGACTACTAGGCAAAGAAATGCTTTATGATGTTAGAAAGTGCAGGTCATGAGGAAACTCATTGAAGAATGAGTTGAATTCTTGTGGGGTGGCAGGTTGCCGCAGCCTACAATTTCTGTGCTAAACGAAAGGGTAACTTTAGGTTGGACATATAATGAGAAATAAGATTTTTCCCATGCAATGAATGCAAATGATATGTTGCCAATTAGCATGGCTTGGTCGGGAATGTGCATAATGCATTGTAATTGAAGCTTTTACTGATTGTTCAATCAAAATAAATGAATGTGCATAATGCATCAGATGCGGGTTTGAGATGATCCTATTATCCAATCTGAATAGGTAATATTTAATAATATTTTAAATAATATATTATTATTATTATTATTGTATTTATATTAAAATTTATATTGTTTATATTATTTTATTTAATCGGATTGGATACGGATCAGATATTGGTCTAATCATGTTTGGTAGATTCTGATCATATTTGGGTGTAGAAATTCGAAGTTAGATCGTGTATATATATAGCCATAGTACCTGATCTATATCCGATGCAAACTAATCCCTAACTATTATAAGTTGATTCAAACATGAAAGACAATAAATAAGAGATTAGTTGGGCCTCTTCAAATTATAAACTCTGTTACTTGGTTATTATCAATTTCAACAATCTCTAGAAAACTTTGAAATATTACATGAGAGTTTCTGGTTGGTTAGAATGGCATTTCCTATTTCTTCACACTTTTTCATCTTTGTTCTTGACTTTCCCAACAAATTAACTTAGTGGATGCCTTTTTATTTATCCTTTCCATATGTGGATTCTTCCTCTTGCAACTTCTTTCATGGTCACTCATTAATATTATATTCCCTCAAAAGTCAGATTTTTGCTTCTGTAAAAATGTAACTTTGAATTATTCTAATGATTCTAAAAGAAGTGTCATAATCCTACCACAGCAAAGGTACTAATTATAACAGCCAAAAATGGATGAAGGCAATTATTACTATTTCACAAAATTATCCTGCCTTCACTTAATTTTTTTATTTGGCAAGAGCAAAGTAAAGCTTCTTTGGGAACAAAATTGGTCCAACATATATTAATAAGCAAAGAAGAGAAGGCAATGCATATATACATGAATATTGGCCATAAAAGTTAGACCAATAAACAAAAGTAGCTATTATGGATGTGTTAGGATTTGGGTCAAATAATTAATTTCTAGGGGCTAATAGACATACAAATAATATCATATGACATACAATTTTTGAATCTATGCATCAAATAAAAATAGTAAAAATATCGTGTGTGCTACGTCAAATATTTGAGGACTTGGACAAGTTCAGAACCTAAGAAATTTACATTAAAAATGAGGAAGTTTTGGTGGTTGGATGTCTTTCTTGACACCAATTTTTATTGGATACCTTCAATAAAACAATTATTTTTGAGAAAAAATTCTTTCCTCGTGAGATTGAAAATAAGGATTATTTGACATAATAAACGATGAATAAAAAATAAGATATAAATGTTAGAAACTATTTAAACTTAAAAGGATTTGATTGGGGATGCTGGTGAACATTCTTGTGGCAAGCTGACATGTTGAAGCCCTTGAAATTCTTTCTTTTGAGCATCATTATATTTGTGAGTAATGTCTGTAATTATCGAAGCAATTTTCAACCTCCACATTCTCAAATGCCAACATAATGATCAGCAACTTGCGTTGTACCTAAACATCATCATTTTATGTGAAAGAAAAGGGAGGGTAGACAGCGTTGAGAAATTCAATGATTGATCCATTTATGATGTTTAGCAAAATCAAAGTACAATATTTTTTTAAGTGTGTAAGCACATCAACTATTTTAGACTAGAGGAACCTAAAACTATGAAGTCGTCTTCTTTTTATTCTTCCACTAGATACCCTAAGGGTGTTGGAGACATGAACCCTCAATGAAAAATTTTGAAATGTGAAAATTAAATTGTTTGTGTTTAAAACTCAATAGTTCAATACTCAGTTGAATATAAACATACACTTAAAAGCTAAGTCAAACACTATTCTAACTCATTTAACACAAGCATTAAATCGGTTTGAAACAACCTGATTCATGGTCTTTTCAATCAATTTAGCCTTTAATTCTGATTTTGCAAATAAAAAACTAATTTTATTGTATGTACTCTTGTTAATAGAAGTGGATCAAAAGTTCTCTAATAGAAAGTAGTAGATACAACCAATCAAAATGCAAAAAACATAAAATATAACCAAATTATTATAACATATCTCCTTATTCGATTGAAGTCACCTTATTCAATTCAAGTCCATTTAAAATTGGAATTGATTTATATATAAACTCCATTTTTTTCCCAAGACAATGTGTGGAACACATTTAAAGTTAGTATAGGGTGTACTACTGTCACAGACGTGATTCATGGGCGTGCCGGGAACTAGGGTTTGGGTGTTGTCCCTAGGTGTCCCGCGTCCATGATGGGGTAGCGGTGGCTATCCGAATGGTGGAAACAACATACAGAGGCTAACCCGTGTTGAGTTGCAGGTTGCAAACCGAGGTATAGAGCATGGCATCGAGTTACAGCAGTGGTGTCGGCAATTAGGTGTATCGAGCATGTGGCCGACTCCAGGAAGAAACCTCAGGTTGCTGCTGATCGCTGTTAGGGTCGGCAGGGTGAGGTTCTGGTGCAACCGTGGACCGAGCAGGCTACCGAGCCGAGTACGCAGTACAGGGTGCCGAGCACTCACTAGTACCGAGCAAAATTGCGGTACTGTGTCGTGGAACAGTACCAAGCACGAGTGCAAGCGGGCGTGTGGTTGTGCACGCTAGTGCGTGGGCGCGCGGGCGCACGGGTGCGCGAGTGCGCGGGCGCGCTCTACTGTTCGCGCGAGCGGGCGTGCGCGGGTGTGCGCACAGACGCGCGCACGAGCAGTTGCTGGTGGACGCGACAATGCATGGGCATGCACGAGCGGTGGTGCTGGTTTAGGGTGATGGTGGTGGACCATTGCTGGCAGTTGGTCGGTGAATTGCTGCGGGAGGTTGAGCCCATTTATTAGTATTATAAGTAAAAATTATAAACTACATTTTTTCTAACAAATTTTGTGTAGCCCAAAATAACTAATTAGTAGATAAACAAATAATACATATTGGTCTAAAGAGATAAAAGAAAAAAAGTATCTAAAGTTGTAATGGATGCATGACATTGAATCTGACTATGTAAAGATAAAACCATAAAAAATCTTCATCTTCTGATGACGACGGAAATAACAACTTTGATGATAATGACAACAACAATGGCGTGGATGACCATAAAATTAATAATGAATAGTATTATAAGAGTGTCTGAATTTCTTCTGTACTCTCATTAGGATTTGGGGTTGGGTTGATCACTAGTAACATGAGTGATTAACTTATAATATAAAACTTTCTTCGTCCTTCCTAAATATGATATGATCATTATAAGAAAAAATAACTTCAAATTTGGAAATAAGTAATTAATTATTAAAGAGAGCTGTATTTATTATATACGAGTTATATATATTGATCTTTATAAACTTTTTTATATTATATTATATATTAGAAAGTTTTATTACAAAAAAATCCTTGTTTTAATACTAAGAAAATATACTACATAAAACGATGCATTTCATGATCTTATACTAATATAAATGTTTATAGTTTAAAAAGTTAATTAATGCCCTAAAAGTTCTTTTTTAAGCATAACAATGTCATTAGTAAAGTTATATAACATGGCGATCATCTACTTAAATTGTTCATAACATCATTATCAATCAGTGCTGAAAAATTCAAAGATTGCTCCATTATGATGTTTAACACACTCAAAATATAAAATTCGCACGATTAATTCCTAGAAATAAGAGAAAATTGGAAGTATGGGAAAATTATATTTTTAAAACATCATATTTTAGTAGGTAGTTAGACCATGAATAAAGGATTGAAACTAATTCAAACCTTATTCAAGCTAATCCAAAATGGTCATTGAATCGGTTTAGATCAGCTTGATTAATAGTTTGCTCAATCGATTCGGCCGTCGATTTCGAATTTTCAAAAATGAGCAAAGGACTAATTTTACAACAATTTTGTTTAAAGAAAATATAACAATGATAATTTCCTAAAATAAGTTGAAATCATCAATGGTATATAAATGTCTACACAACAAAAGTTCACAGTATATATTATCATATAAAACTTTGATAATCATAATAATTTTAAGCTATGATATGAAAATTTTGAAAATTATGGAATATAATGACTAGGTGAGGAGAGGAGACTTGCCCTGATGACTGCAGGTCAGTGATTGTCAGGAAGTGAGTAAGTATTAAGCACTAAATTTCGGTGTCAGTTTGGTGGAAAAAATTGTCACTCACTGCTATCTCCAGCAACACTGCAAATTGAGGGTGACCAAAATGCTTCCTATGCACCAAAACCTTCACCCTCTTCCTCCCTGATCCTGCCAGCATCGGCACATAGCCCTTTGGCATGGCCCGGTCACTGCCACCATTGTCGTTCCCATCGCTGCCCAATGCCAATCACCTATATTCAGCTGTGACCCTCCCGTTCTTCCCCACCCCTCCTCACTTCTCTTCTTTTAATACTCCCCTTATCAGCCTCACAAGCAGTCCCCCTTCCTACATACCTACATAAGAAACCCAAGTAGGCTGAGTACATCACAGAAGAAGAAGAATGTGCAGTGCACAACTATGGTTTGTCAGTAATGTGGAATGGTAAGTATCTTTGACTTTGATGAGGGCATTACACATTGTAGAGTTGTAACAGGCTATTGAAGTGTGTGAGTGATCTGCTAGATGGTGCTAGGAAATGAACTGAAAGAGATACGAGTGGTTCAAGATACAAAAGAGAAAACCACCCATCTCTGTTAAGAAAACACTGCTATCAAGCTACTGATGTTATCCTTCTCTGAGATGTTGACCCTCTGCTTTTAACAGCCTTTCCAAAGTCTTTATAGTCGTCCTTTTCAATGGTGGAGGGCTGTAATTAGGCACACCACCTTTTCATTTCCACTGGCATGGAAATGAAGATCGGCGTTTGAGTTTGGCAAGCACCCAACTTTTAGCTTGTTACAGGATTTGGATTGGTAGGCATTGATATGCTTTAGGATGGTTGGAACGAAGTTCATGAGAGTATTCAATGAGCATGAATACTTTAGGTGGGACACCTAATGAGAGAAGAATTTTGCATGCAAATGTGACGTTAGGGATCAGTATAACTTAAATTGGACCATGCATAAATGCAGGGTGGAGAAAATATTTCCTCAAACACAAATGAGAAAGGACTCTAGATGAGGGAGTAAGCAATTCCACAAAATACAATTATGAATGTGAGAATGTGTTGTTCAGTGTGGATGTGGGTGACGATCGATGATACTTTAAAAAGGGATCTGCCCCTATTTATACCAAACCTACGGACAAGTCTTATCAAAAGATGTCCTCACTTGTCCTCATTGATCAGGCACGTACCCTCCTTAGGGATGTTTTGGACCTGCAGTTCTTATTTGTGCCAGTTACAATAAAAACAATGACATTCACAAACAAATGATCTTTTCAGGCAAACCTTTTTCTTTACAGAAAAGAAAAAATAGACTAGAACAAGCAAGCTCTTTGAATGAAAAGAAAGACAAGCCAAACATTACAGAAGAACTGTTTATGATTATAGTGATTCCATGGCTCTTCACTCTATTTATCATTCGCATGGCTGGTTGCAAAAGCTCCTGCTTGGACAGGCTTGTGCAACGGCCGGGGGCGGGGCGGCGCCGAGGGCGGCGTGAACAGGGGAGGAGGAGGAGGAAAGGGTTAAAAAAAAACGAATCCGGGCCATTGGATTTTCATCCAAAGGCCCGAACTTGTTGCGCTGCTGATTTTCATGCAGCGCACAGCAGCAATTTCATATATATATACCCTCGGCACCGCCCCGCCCCCGGCCGGCTCCCTCGCCCCCACCAACAGCCGCGGCGGCAGGGGTGGCGGCCACCCGCGTTGCTCCCCACCCACGCGAGCCCCGCCCCTCACGCAGATTTTCGCCACCCCCTCGGCCGCACCCCGCTCCCAACCCCGCCCTGGCCCCTGCCCCGCCACGCCCCAGCCAACCCCCCCCCCCCCGACCCCGCCCTCAGCCGTCCCCCACCGCCCCCGCAAGGAGCCGCGGCGGTCCCCACTCCCCGTGTTGCTCCTCCCGCTCACGGCCGCCCGCGCCAGGCCGACGCCACGCGTTTCCCAGCAGGCCCATCCAGCCACGCGAGATTGTTGGCCAGCGGACGGCTGGTGGCAAAGTCGCCGGCAAGGGCTGGCGCGCCAAAACAAAGGCAAAAAATAGGGGAGGGTATTTTGGTAATAAAAACTTTACTCGATCGGACTCCGGTTAATATTACAAAATAAATTTTTAAAAAATAAAATATAATCATAATAAAAACTTACTCGAACCCAACTTAAGTTAATATTACAAAAAAATTAATAAAATAATTTCGTAATAAAAATTTTATTCGATCCTGACTCGAGTTAACATAATTTATTACGGAATTATTTTATTTTTTTAAAATTTATTTTGTAATAAAAACTTGATTCAAGTCGAGACCGAGTCAAGTTTTTATTAAGAATTATTTTTATTTTTTAATTTATTTTGTAATTAAAACTTGACTCGGTCCCTCGCAGGATCGATTCAAGTTTTTATTACAAGGTCACCGGGTGGGGGTGGCATGCCAAAACAAAGTGAAGAATTAGGGGAGGGTATTTTGGTAATAAAAACTTTACTCGATCGAACTCGAGTTAATATTACAAAATAAATTTAAAAAAATAAAATAATTTCATAATTCAACTTAACTCAATCCCGACTTACTCGACCCTTGATTTACTTACGAGCGAGTCGGGAGTAAATCAAGGCGTGTCGGGAATAAAACTTGACTTGACTCCCCCAGTCCCCACCCAGCCGTGTCCAGGCGTGTACCCGCCGGCCCCCGGCGAGGTCGCCGGCATTCGCGCGGCGGGACGAGGGAAGAAACAGGGGAGAAACAAAGGACAAAATAGGGGGTGGTAATTTCGTAATAAAAACTTGACTCGATCTCGACTCAAGTCAATAGTATGAAATAAATTTTTTAAAAAAAATTGTAATAAAAACTTGACTCGATCTTGACTCAAGTCAATAATATGAAATAATTTTTTAAAATAAATAAAATAATTTTATAATAAAAACTCTATTCGTTCTCGATTTGAGTCAATAATATAAAATAATTTTTTAAAAAAAATAAAGTAATTTTGTAATAAAAACTTTATTCATTCTCAACTCGAGTCAATAGTATGAAATAATTTTTTTAAAAATAAAGTAATTTATTAATAAAAACTTTGACTCGGTATAATATTAAGAAATTATTTTTTAAAAAAAATTTCATACTATTGACTCAAGTCGAAATCGAATCAAGTTTTTATTAATAAATTATTTTATCTTTTTTTAAAAAAATTATCTCGTACTGTTGACTCGAGACAAGAACGAATCAAATTATTATTATGAAATTATTTTTTTTAAAAAAATTATTTTATACTATTGACTCAAATCGAGATGGAGTCAAGATTTTATTACAAAATTATTTTATTTTTTAAAAAAATTATTTTATATTATTGAATCGTGTCAAAATCGAGTCAAATTTTTATTGCGAAATTACCATCCCCGTTTTTTCTACCTTTCTCCCCTGCTTCTTCCCTCCTCCCGCGGCGCGGCCGCCAGCGACCTCGACGGGGGCGGGCGGGTTGACACCTGAACGCGGCCGGGCGGGGGCGGGGAGCCGCAGCGCCGGGCGAGGTCGGGAGGGGGATGCCGGTGTGCGGCCAGGGTGGTGGGGGCAGTTGCATGCGGGGCAGGGAGGCTGGTGGGGCAGGGGCTGGGGTGGCCGGCGGGATAGGGGCATGGGGCGGCCGGCGGGGGTGGGGGCAGGGGCGGGGAGGGGGTAGGGGAGGCCGGTGGGGGCGGGGGCAGCGGCGGGGCGGGGGTAGGGGTGGCCGGCAGGATAGGGGCATGGGGCATCCGACAGGACGGGAGCATGGGGCGGCCGGCGGGCGGGGGCGGGGGTAGCAGAGGCTGGCAGGGGCAGGGGCAGCAATGGGGTGGGGGCAGGGGCGGTCAGCGGGATGGGGGCATGGGGCGGCTGGTGGGCGGGGGCCGGGTGTGGCCGGCGGGGGCAGGGGCAGGGGCGGCTGAAAAATTGGAAGGGGGGTGGTATGGGGAGTTGTTGTGACCGTTGGATCAGATCCAACGGTCCACATGGGGCAGCGCATATGTGCTGCTAAAATAGGGCAGTGCATATATATGTAACCGGATATATTTGATTGGTTTGCATATGATCATATCGAGGCGATGAGCAGCAATGGTATATATTATTGATCAAGATCCATATCATGACATGGTTTCCAACTCTTGTGTTTCTTTTGCCAATTCTACTTACAGATGATGGCTGCTGCTGCTCTATATCGATATATATATATATATGGCCGCAGGAATCAGACATTTGGCTGAGTCTATCACCATAACTCTCTACTAGCTCCTTGTGGATGTTGCATAATACATATGGATCAAAAGAGTATGTCTCATGCTATTTGAGTCCCCAAAAGTTAACACCATGTATATATAATATATATATATATAGGGAAAGTTTCTTATGCGCTGCCCTGTTTGGTAGCGCATAGGAAATGTGGCCGTTGCATTTCAATCCAAGGGCCAGACCACGCACCCCCCCCGCTCGACCGAGCTCCTTCACGCCCTCTGGCCCGGACCACTCCACTTCCGCCGCCCTAGTCATGCCCGCATCGCCCCCCGGCTCGACCGAGCTGCTTCATGCCCTCTAGCCTGGACCGCTCCTTCCCCCTCCCCACGCCGCTTCTGCCACCCCTGTCATGCCCACATCACCCCTCTCCCCCCCCCCCCCAGCGACAGCACTGGCTAGCGGGCTGCCGGCGGCGAGGTGGTGTGGAAAAATAGAGAGGGGGGGAGGTGGTTTACAACCAAAAACTCTCAAATGAAAATAACTGACCTTTTTGTCACTCCAACCCCTTTCTTGTACGTCATTGTCCAGGGCATGTGTGGGAGATCTGTTAATCAAATGACAAGTTGTGCTCATGGCCTCACCCCCAGAAGCTTCTAGGCAACTTAGTTAAAGACAACATACTTCTCATCCTCTCCGAGATGGTCTTGCTCATCCTTTCAGCCACTCCATTATATTGAGGAGTATAAGGAATTGTCTTCTAATGCTTAATCTCATACTTGCTATAATATTCATCAAATTCAATAGAACAATATTTACCACCATTATCACTTCTAAGGCATTTCAAGAGCTTACCGGTTTCTCTTTCAACCAATACATGAAAATTCTTAAAGATGCCAAAATCATCACTTCTCTTTTTCATGCCATAAGCCAACACCTTCCTAGAAATATCATCAATAAAAGTGACAAAATAAATAGAACCGCCAAGAGATTTTACCTCCATAGGCCCATACACATCAGTGTGTACCAGCTCAAGAACTTCTAACTTTCTTGTACTTGTGATTGCAAAGGATGTCGTATGTTGTTTGCCCACCAAACAATGGTCAGAACGACTAATTTTGATGTCCTTAACCTTGGGAAGGAGATTTAGCTTCTTCAATGTTTGTAGTCCCTTCTCACTTATCTGCCCCAATAGATGGTGCTACAAATCAGCATTGGAATCAAATGAAGAGCCATTTACCTCCCCTTGAACTACACTCGTCTCAATCTTGTACAAACTACAACACTTCTTCCCTTTAGCAACAACAAGAGAACCTTTCACAAGTTTCCAAACACCTTGTGCAAATTGTGAACCAAATCCTTCATCATCAAGCACTCCGGTTGACAACAAACTCATCCTCAAATTTGAAATATGTATGACATTTTTAAGAACTAATTTGTAACCTATGTTTGTTACTATATGCACATCTCCAAATCCCATAATTTTGGAAGTATCACTATTTCCCATCTTCACTATACCTAAATCCAAAGGTTCATAGGTAGTAAAGAAATTTCTGCTTAGAGTTGCATAGAACGATGCTACCGAGTCAATTACCCAACTAGCATCACAATCAGCCATCAAACAATCATTCTCACAATTGGAAAGAATCACCATGTCATCATGCACAACATTAGTATTCGTTTCTCCTTGATCCTTGTTGTCCTTATTTTTCAAGTCTTTCTCGAGCTTCCAACAATCCTCCTTGAAATGACCTATCTTGTCATAATAATAACACTTCAAATGCTTCCTAGATTTACACCTTCCTCGACTCTTGTCCCTTTTCTTTATGTCTCTATTTCTTGATATACCTTTTGCCTCTTCTGACACTAATGCATGAGATCCTGAAGTTGGTAGAGATTTTCTTCTCACCTCCTCATTCAGTAAACTACTTGTTAACATGTCCATTGTGAGTTTTCTATCCAGAGTAGCATTGCTCAAAGAGATCACCAATGTGCCGAGGAGCAAGGTAGCTTGTCATTCCTCATCTAGAGTCATTTTCATCCTGGCAAGTTGAGTAATAATACTCTTCATCTCATTAAGATGCTTACTTATGTCAATTCCATCCTTAAAGAATTACGGATTACAAATATAAGAACTTGGCGAAGTTACCATTGACGATTACAAGCGAATCTCAACAAAATATTTATATTTCTTCAATCAACACAATTTTCTTTTTCTTTTCACAATGGCCGTTTTCTCCAAAAACCAAAGAAGAAAAGCGTCATACTTGCTTTTATTCCTTTCAACTAACTAAATTGGTAAAATCTTAGTTTTTGTCTAAAATAGGGTTATAATTTTATGTATTTATGGAGGAGGGACAACCCAACACATATCAAGGTGAGGAGGAGCGATGTATTGAGCAGGTATACCTTATTAATCAAGGTCTGTATCACTACATGGTTTCCAACTCTTGTGTTTCTTTTGCCAATTTTACGTACGGAAACCCGGCATGTCGATACGTATTGGACCGGTACATATTAGATTAAAATAATAAATATAAACATAATATATTATTAAATTTAAAAAATATTAGCTTTCAAAGGAGAGCCATCCTAGTTTCTGCATCTGATCTAAAATACGTTTCTGACCTTTAAAACCCCATTATGTATCAAAAATCTGGTACGTATCAAAAACCCTATACATATCAGATCCATACATTGCAGATTAATAATAAATATAAAAATAATATATTGTCAAAAATAGTAAATAAATTATCACGACATGGTTTTCAACTCTTGTGATTCTCTTGCCAATTTAAATGCGTAAACAACAAGCTTTTTGCAACACCTTCTCGATCGGTCTCTAACATGCGCAGAGCATATGTTGCCTATAGTTGGCGCAGTTTCATTGTTTGAATTTTTTATTATATATTTATTTATATATAGTACTTATGTATCTTCTCCATCTCTTCCTTCTCCCAAATACTCTATTCGCTCCATGCAGCTGTAACATAATATATAAGGATCATAAGAGTATGTCTCATGCTATTTGAGTCCCCAAAAGTTAATCGGTGGTACTCTAAGCTAATCGGCTTCCATGGTGCACACGTTTCTCTATAAATAAAATAAAACTATAGAACCGTCCATAAACGCATTGCCTCCCACCTTCCTCTTCCATAGCCCCCCTGCCCTCCCATCAAACAACAGTTTCATTGGCCTTCTGCCCGTGGCTTTCTTCTCTTTCCCTCGTGAGTAACTCCTTCCTCTTCTCTTCTCTGCTTTCGGCCTTGTCCTCCTCTTCTTCTCTGCTCCCGGCGTTGAGTCCCTCGTCATTCCGCCGCTGCCGCCGCCTCAAATGTTCTATCACATCTTTTCTCTATTTCTCGCCTGGGATTCAATCCTATGTGATACTAATTTGCACATAATGAAAACCAAAAGAATACTTATAATATCTTTGTCTTTAATTATTTTTTATTTACAAACTAGGCAAGCAATAGACAAATATATCTTATGTGAAGAATTCAAATTATCTAGCACTAACTAAAAGCTTACATACAATATCCTCTATGATCTTAAATCTCATATTTTTAGCTGTTTCATGCTTCTTAAATTTATATATATTTTTAGATGGCGAAGTACAAAGAAAAACTTGTATGTTTTTTGAGCGAGCTATTATTTATATATATATATATATATATATATATATATATATTAAGAGTCATCATATGAATTTGTTTTAATGATTGTTGGTCTGGGTTCTAGTAATTGGGCTATGGAGGGGTGTGGAACGGGGATTGCCTCTTTCATGGCCCGATAAAGAAGTTATTTTTTTTTGTTATTTTTTGATTGACTGAATATCTTACTTTAGTAAAAGTTTCGACTTTAATTGTCTTTATATAAATAAGGGGCGGTGATTTATACCTTAGCTTTCAGTGTTTAGTGGGGGCTCTTATTGGAAGTGAATTGAGAGGCCCTTGTGATGTTGTAAATTTGGCATTTTTATTAGGACTTTCCACGGAACGGGCGAAGGCCGCTCTATCTAAAAACTGCAGGTAGGTCTCCAACATATTAGAGATAACTGTTGTGTCTTCTTCAGAATAAAACAAGTAATGTAACCGAACCAGGTTTTGAAGGGAAACGAACTGTCCTCTTCCTGCTGGTCAATGATAATCGAAAAGATTACATACCCAGATACCACATGTTTGTCAATTTGAGAATACTATTACATCTTAATCGAAAATATGTGTACGCCGCATTTTTAGATGAATGACATTCATAAAAAAGCCCTTCAAGGAACCACGTTGGCTAGCAGTAAAGAAGCTGTAAATGAGTAAATGAGTGAAACTGTTAAATGTAGTTGATGAGTATATTCTTCTAGAAAAGCCTATGAAGGTAACATCAGAAGTTGAAGTTGGTGACACTAGAGTGGATTTGCGTGACGATCAACTAGATCTCAATAGAATAAATGAATCTGTATCTGAACTGCTACAGGAGTGGAGACCTATGGTTTGTTCTGGGGAAGTAAATGGTTCAGACCATGAGAACATGTGTCGTAATGAAGTGAGAGAGCCTCTCATGTGTGTTGAATCCTCCATTCATTTTTCTCAGGGCAAAAATTTTAATAATGCATGGAGAACATCACGAGCCCTACTCTGGATACATTAACAGGTGAAATTGGCGTTTCAAATTCTGCTTCAAAAGGGCAGGATCTGTTGAATATATATTCAGGCATTCATGATGTTTCGTTTGCAACAGATGTAGGTGACCAAAATGCTGACGAGAAAGTTGCAGATCCTTTAGTGGATAGATCAGTAGCTAAAGATATTTGTGTCAAAATAAGTCAATGACTGCAGATTTGTGTATTCCTATCATTGGAACAATCTGATGCATTTGTTGAAACAGTCATCGTAGACCAGGATGCTGAAAGAGTGAAGCACAATTATGCAACTTCAGTGCATGATCTGGCGGATGGATGCATGACTGGAAATGAAGCACGTACAATGCTAGATTCTAATTTACGAAGAACTGACGATTTTGCAAACATAGAGAATTGGGAATCAATAAATATGATGAAAAGAGTAGGTGAGCTGACTGGAAACGCATGTCTTCGTCGGCAAGATCTTGATTGTAAAACTTCACGATCTTTCAGTCCATGGCGAGACATTGAAACATGATGAAGTTTCTAGGTTGGTCAATAAACTGCTGACAGGGAGGGTGACATCTGATACTGTAGAAGTGCTTAGTCATACAATTCCAGAACTTTCTGTTCATACAGCAGCTCAGAATCGCGATGACTCCATTGCTTTAGTGGATAAAAGTGTACAGTCAGATAGGAAAGAAGGTAGTGGCAGAAAGTGTCCCATGTTTGTCTTAATTTTAGGTTTGTCTTGTGAGTGACTTCTAATTGTTACCATTTCCTTAATTGATGGCAATGTCATCAGGATATTGTTCTTTATGTATAACATATTGATGTTTGTTGCTCTGTTTTCAGTCATGCTATTGACGGAGGTGTCTTTGTGCAACAAGCTTGAGCATGTACGTGCCTCTTTAGATCAGGCTGTCTTACTCTCCGAGGGTGCTTTTCTGCAACAGGCTGCCTTCGTTCTCTGATGGCAGATATTTTCCATGTTTACAAACAAGGGAAACTCAATGCTATATATTTCAAGTTCTGCTTTTCTCAATGTTTTATTAGACAAATTTTACTGATCTTCGCAATTATATTTAATCATATTCTTCTGTTCATTTAATGTATGCTCCCTGTTGCAAAAAAAAAATTATAACGGCATTTATTTAAGGGATCATCATTCACTATTGCCATGTGAAAGTTCCAGAGGAAGATGTTGGCATATATATGCCTTGTTTACTCTTTGTGTTTTCATCCTACGTGGTATGTGATGGGGATTCATATAGAGAAGATGGTGATTACTTCTACTAAATAAATGTTTTGAAGTGAATGATAATAATAAAATTTATTGATTTTGTGTCTGTTTCTGTGAAACATAAGCGACACTCTTCTGACTAATTATAAATAATGTTCCTTCCACCTATATAGAGGCTTTTAACCATGGCAAATTATTTCATGACTCCCAAATTGTTGTGTACAAAAAGTATACTTTTTTAAGTCATTAAAATTTTTTAAGGTTGATGTTTAAAACAATAACTTTTATTCAATCAGACTTGAGGTTGTAAACTTGATTACACTCTTAATGTGATATTAAACTCCTAATCTGATATAAATTCTACGATAACAATTCATAAAACTATAATATCAATTAATTTTTTGAAAAACATGCATGATATGTGATTAATCTTGATACAAACTCTAATAATCTACATTATTATATAAAATAAAATATGAGAAATTGAATTTCACCAAGCTGGAAGATAAATGCCCACATTTTTATCTTCCCCTTCCACCGGATGGAGTTTGGCTGTAGTGAGAACTTCCTTTTTATGTGCTGTGTTTTTAAATTACATTGTTGAAGGGGTGAATTCAATTATGTTCTTTTTGATGTTTTTACTTTGGGTCCCGATGATAAGGAAATGGACTAGTAGACTCTTTAAGATATTTATGACGTCAATCAAAATATATACGATATGTTAAAAGCAGTTGTTATTTAGAATATTTGAAGTAATGTTACTTAAAATATCTTTAAGCTACACAAGGTTTTATTTAGCTTATAATGTTGTCAATCCCCTCGCCCTCTCCTCTCACTCCTCTCACACCCCTCCCTCATAGCCGACCTTTAATTATTTATATAATTATAAATAATATTAATTAATAATATTTATTTTATTAATATATATTTATATATATATATTTTTCATAATCATTAAAATAAAATTACATAATATATAATTATCTTTCATTAGGTCACATAAAATAATCTTTTATTATATAAGAAATTAGATAAAATTTAACATGACTTAAGCCATGTGGATAATAATTCTTCTAGGAATATAACATAAAATTACAAAACATATATATATAAATAAAATAAAATAATTAAAGACATTATAACACTAATTGCTCCCTAGTAGAATCTTAATAAGATATTTTGATTATAATATAAATGGAGATGTCAATAAAACACGCCGAAAGGAAAACATTTTATAGTTTTGTGTTTTATTTTAACAAACAGCAATGTAGGAAACAAAATAAACTATAAAACAAAAATATAAGCTGCTTTTAAATGTTTACTTTGAGAGTATTAAATATATACAGACCACATGCCTAATTGTAAAACTAATTAATACTATAATATTCGTTAAAAAATATCTTAAAATAAATTTAATAAGAAAATAATAAGTAACCGAAAAAATAATCAAATGGCAGGTGTTGAAAAAGATGATGAATATTCATTAAATTATTTTAAAAAATAAGTAATGCACTTTAAAGGACGGATAAATAATTATTAGTATATTATTTAAGTAAGTTTGAAAAGGGTAAAAAAGGAAAAAATATTTTTTAAATAGTACATAATAATTACTTATTGAGTTGCTAGTTATTTATAAACAAAAAAATTTATTTAAATAAATACAAATCACAAATAAATAGCTAAAGCTAAACGAGGTGTTGCTTATGGAAACAGTTGATACGCATCACTTAATAATTTTTAATGACGGTATTAGGTAATTAAAACATGTACCACTTAAAATATATTTTAACACTTATTGACGTCACATAAAATACTTATAAGTAATGTTAAAAGTTGATGACACTTAAAGTTATTTAAATGTTATAAATGACACTTATTAAAAGTTTTATTTAGTTAAAAAATGAAAATCTCATTCCCCTGCCATCTCGCGTTATAAACCATCTCGTTATTCCCATTTCTTCTCCTCATTCCCCTCTCCCTCCCACCTTCACTTCCTCACTGCCCATCCTCCCCTCATTTTCCTTTCAGTGTGCTTCCCT
>JAURVB010000551.1:0-34353 GCA_033002965.1 Piper betle | reverse complement strand
TTCCAATCATTCCTAGATCCGGCATAATCCAATTTCGTATAAGCATATAAATCAAAATGTGTTCCTCTAGGGTACCATAATCCACAATTAGATGCTCCCTTGATATACTTGATCATTTTCTTTATGGCCTTCGTATGGATGGTACTCTTTCGGATTTGCATGATACCGAGCACTTAAGCACACATTTAGCATAATATCTGTCCGCCTCACCTTAAGATATAACGAGCTTCCAATCATGCTTCTGCATGCCTTGATCAACCAATTTACAATCTTCATCTTTTTTAATCTTGCAATTTACACTCATAAGAACTTGAGATGTCATGCAAGTTTCCACACCAAATTTCTTCACAAGTTCTTTTGTATACATGCTTTCCTATTTCTTGCCTTCTTTGATTTGGAGACCAAGAAAGAAATTCAATTCTCCCATCATGGTCATTTCAAACACCTTTTTCATAAGAGTTGCAAATTCTTTGCATAACTTATCATTCTTTGATCCAAATATTATGTCATGCATATATACCTGAGCAATATTCCCTCTTTCGAATCTTTGTGATATTGAAAGGAACTTAGTCTTTCATACCATGCCCTTGAAGCTTTCCTCAAGCCAAATAATACTTTATGTAACTTGTACTTTGGATCTTCAGACCATAGATTACTTGAAGTACACCTTTGTGAGATCCTATTTATAAGTGAAAATGGACTATAGATCTTTAGCTTGGGTTAACCATTTTAAAATAATGACTTAGGCCCATTATATTGCACTTTGGGCTGAGTCGTTATAAGTGGTATCAGAGCAACCTCATTACGTGTGACTGGTGGGCTGGACTAGGGACGTTAACTAGTCTGCCACTTATATGCCAAAGAAGGTCATGGGCTGGGGTCAACAACGATCCAAGTGTAGGAATTTCGGGGATGAAATTTCCTAAGGTGGGTAGATTGTGAGATCCCTTAACTTAATCCTACATCTAATAGCTACTGGAGAAGATCCTGTTTATAAGTAAGAATGAACAATGGATCTTTAACTTGGGTTAACCATTTTAAAGAAATGACTTAGGCGCATTACGTTGTACTTTGGGCCGGGTCATTACACCTCTTCCCTCAAATACTTATTAAGGAATGTTCTTTTTGCATCCATTTGATGAATAACAAAGTTAAGAAAACATGTAAAGGCTAGTATGTCAGAAATTATTTGAGCCCAACAACTAGTGCAAAAGTTTCATCAAATTCAATCCCTTCTTCTAGACCTACGTCTTTTTTGTTCTTCACAATCTCACCATCTTCGTTCAATTTCTTCTCTAAAACCTACTTAGTACAAATGATAGAGTGGTTTTTGTGTGGAGGCTGAAAAGGTCTCACTTTGTTCCTCTCAAATTGATTGAAATCTTCTTGCATTGAAATCAGCCAATTTTCCTCCTTTTTGGCTTGTTGGAAGTTCATAGGCTCAATGTTTGTTAGGAATGCTGAATGTGAATCAATCCCCATTGCTATTGATCTAACTAGGACCCACTTCAATGGTGAAACAATGATGAGTTTTTTTGAATGTTCCTTGTGAAATTCAAACTCCTTGTCTTCATGAGGCTCTTCTACTATGGTCTCCACTTGACGTTGAACCTTATACTTACAAGATCACCCTCTTCATGATAGTCTATGATCAGCTCCTTATTCGACTTAACTTAATCAAAGATAACATTAGTAGATTCTTCAACAATATTGGTATAAAGATTATATGTTCTATAACAAGAACCACTCAAAGCATATCCAAGGAGTAAACTATTTTGTAATTTAGCAACAAATTTATGCAAATTATCCTTGATGTTTAAGATATAACATCTTGAACTAAAATTTTGAAGTAAGAGATATTAGAAATCCTACCATACTATATTTCATAAGTCGTCTTACCAATAATTAGTCTTACTAAGTACCTATTACAAGTGCAACAAGAATTATTAATTACTTTGGCTCAAAATTTGTAAAGTAGCTCTTAATTATTTAGTAAGGTTTTTCCCATTTCCACCAATGACATATTCCTCCTTTTAACAACTTTATTTTGTTGTGGTGTCTTTAGAGCCGAAAAATGATGCTGAAGTCCTTTTTTATCACCAAACTCTTGAAATATTTATTAAGAAATTCACCACCTCTATCACTTCTAATGCTCTCAATTTGGAACTTTTTCTCATTAGTGATCTTTTTACTTAATCTTTTGAAAATCTCAAAAGCTTCTTTTTGTGGATAAGAACTAGAACCAATGTGAATCTTTAGTAGTCGTCCACACTAAAAACCATGTATTTCTTTCCACCTAAGTTTTTTGTTTTCATTGGACCAATCAAGTCTAAATGTAGAAGCTCAAGACAATGTGATGTAGGCACATTTGGTTTCGGCTTGTGAGACATGCTTTTCTTTCTTTGTTGACAAGGACCACAACGTGAAGAGGCTTTGTTTGCAATTTTGGCTATTCCATTCACTAGTTGATGAGTTTGATCTTCCATGACTGAAAGACTCTTAATCCTTAAATTGTCCAAATTACAAGTGTTGATGATAGAAACATTTATTTTTATATCACCATAAAGCAACTCATTAGTATCAGCATCAATAATTTTACACAGATGATTCAAAGATCACTCTCGTATTTGTATCACGTAATTGACTAATGCTTAAGAGATTATGTTTTAATCGTTCCACAAGATAAACATTTTCTATTGATAGAGATTGCTAACTATCCCTTTTCTAATTATTTTACCTTTACAATTATCACTGAAAGTTACATTTCCCCCATTATGAGATTCATGACTAGTAAATATAGATGGGTCACCCGTCATATGTATGGAATAACCACTATCTAGATATCACATAACATTAACCTTTGATATGTTACTAGATATCATTACACATGAAATCTTAGGTACGCACATCAAGTTATAGTGTTTCATGCCAAATCTCAATTTGTACATATATGATAATTGATGAAACTTTATACAAGTAAAAGGTAAAGGAGAAAGTTTAGAATTTACATGCCTAACAAGACTAGTGTAACAACCCGCCCGTTCTAAGCTACGAGCCAAATGTTACTAAATGAAACTAAGTTTCTCACAAATTAATTTTCTATTAATTTTCAATATTTTAAATAAACGTTTGACATAAAATTTAATATAATAAATGCTCAGAATAATCTAAGCCACATGAACCAAACCGAAATCCCACTACCATGTAAATAATCTAAAATTATAATAACAAATAAGAAAAATATAATAGTAGTCTACAAAGAGTTTTCCAGTTGTCCCAACTTTACCCATCCTTTCATAATGCTCACACCTATGAAGGCAATTCCACATTAGTGATAAAAGTATTAACTCATATAATTAAAAGAAATAAGTTAATATATTCCACACATCTGAATTTAAGTCTTGTAGTGATTATGAGCCTATTATTAATATAATTATTTTAAATTAGTCTACTTAATAAAAGTTTCAAACTTTATTTATTTTCATTCTACTAATTAGGTCGTCGCTTGTGATTTTTTTACACGATTATATTTTAATAACTCATTTTCTACATTAATAACTCTTTATTAAAATAATCACTTTATTTACTTAATATTAACTTTGATATGGTAAAGGTGAAATCTTTATTTTATTTTATCACATTTAACCATCCAATTTAATCTAATCGTTTGTTGTGCGTCGATTAATTATCGATCGTTTATGTAACGACCTACCCAAACCGGACCAAGTGTTACTTAAAAATATAGTTAATGTAAATGTAACATTCCAGAACATGAAATTAAATACAGCAAATAAGTCTCACAATATATAATATAAATCATAACAATAAATCATGTTAATATTTTAATAACTCATTTTTTTACACGATTATATTTTAATAACTCATTTTCTACATTAATAACTCTTTATGAAAATAATCACTTTATTTACTTAATATTAACTTTGATATGGTAAAGGTGAAATCTTTATTTTATTTTATCACGTTTAACCATCCAA
Organism: Piper betle; assembly: GCA_033002965.1. NCBI lineage: Eukaryota > Viridiplantae > Streptophyta > Magnoliopsida > Piperales > Piperaceae > Piper > Piper betle. Next base: position 30,358 of record JAURVB010000551.1, on the reverse strand, counting down.
TTTAATCTAATCGTTTGTTGTGCGTCGATTAATTATCGATCGTTTATGTAACGACCTACCCGAACCGGACAAAGTGTTACTTAAAAATATAGTTAATGTAAATGTAACATTCCAGAACATGAATTTAAATACAGCAAATAAGTCTCACAATATATAATATAAATCATAACAATAAATCATGTTCTCTAAAATATAAAATAACTGTCCCACAGTCTCGAACCGTTTCCCATAGCCACATTTATAATACAAGAGAATAATAAGCAAGTCCAATTTTTATTATCGATTCACCATACCTAGGTTGGTAAAAGAACCACCAACCACACTTCTATTCTTCAGTCCAATGCTACTCACCTGCAGAGGCAATTCCACGTTAGTAATAAAACCACTAAGCCGCATAATTAAATGAAACAAGTCTATATAATCCCCATATCATTTCACTCATTTTTATTATTATTATTACACAAGTCTTTAGTAATAATCTCTCAGGTGTTGAGATTAGTAATTTGTCTCTCAGGTCATTCTGAGATTAGTAAAAGTCGTCTCCGCGCTCATTCTGAGATTAGAAATCGTCTCCCAGCTCATTCTTAGATTAGGTGGTCTCTCAATTCATTTTGAGATTAGTCATAGTCTTCCAGTTTATTTTGAGATTAGAAATGGTCTCCCAATTTATTTTGAGATTAGAAATTGTCTCCCAGTCCCGACAAGGACACACATAGTAATTTTAAAGGTGCGGCCCCATGTCGGGCATACATAGTAATTTTTAAAGGTGCGGCCCAGTGTAATTATACGGACACACATAGTAATTTTAAAGGTGCAGCCCAGTGTCGGACAATAACAACCCGCCCGAACCGTACCGGGTGTTACTAAAAACTTACTTATAACCCTCCGATTTAATTTAATCGCTTGAATTATGCCGATTAATTATCACTGTTTATCATTACCGTATTTTTATTACTCGTGACAATTTCATACAATCATTAGTTAGTTTAACAACTTTACCCATAACCACAGTTACAATAATTATTTTTAAGGATTTTTACGAGTTCGTTTATTTTTAACCCGAGTCAATATCGAGTCAACCAGTATTTACAGAATTACCACCGCCCTCCTTCTTCTTCTTCTTCTTCCCGTCACCAATTTTCTCTGCACCAAAACCAGACCTTGGCACCACCACTGGTCACGTCCCTCATCAATTCCCTAGCAACCCAATTGAACAAACATCTAAACATCCTAACCAAGCATCAACAACGAATTGGACTCAAGTACAAGTGGTATCAGAGCAACCTGGTTCCGTGTTAGATGGTGGGCTAGATTAGAAATGTTGGCTAGGTTGCCGGTCACGACCTAGAAAGGACGTGACTGGGCTAGCAACGGGCTAAGCATAGGCATTTCAGAGACGAAATTTCCTAAGGTGGGTGGTTTATGAGATCCCTCAACTTAGTCCCGCATCTAATGCCTAGTGGGAGAACCTTTTATAAGTGAAAATGGACTATAGCCCTTAACTTGGGCTGGGTCGTTATAGGGTGTATCAGAGCACGGTTTCCCACAAGCTCACATTTTATGACTCAAGTACCTTGTTGAAAAGTCAAGTAATTATTTTTTCCACTGTGTTATGTTATTAAATAACAAAGTTCTTCGCTAATAAACCCTCAGTCAAAACTGAAACAAGAATGTATAAATGAACCACAATGGTTCGATGTATTAGGTGCTAATCATCTTGCTGTTGTAATATTTCGGGACGAAATATCTCTAAGTTAGGGAGATTGTAAAAACCATGATTTTTATTACAAGACTCGAACCTAAATATTATGAAATAAATATAGATGAACCGATATGGTTGGTTATCAAGTCGACCGGTCATGGTTCGACTTAAGGTCACCTAGAAAATACCTATTCATGAATGAATGATGGGGTGTGAGAATTTAATGAAGGGGCTCGTTGAACCTAGGAAATACCAATGGATGATGGGGTGTGAGAATTTAATGGAGGGAATGGTTGAAGTGTATATATATGTAGGAGGAAGGAGTATTTCATCCATCATCTCTGTCCCAGACGACCTCCCCATTACTGTGTGAGTATTTCATCCCTCATCTTATTTGTTTCCATTTGGATTCTTGCATGCAAAGTTTTGTTGGAGACGCCATTGTTAAGTTGCTAGATCCCTAGTGTCTTATGCATGGGTTTCCTGTCGACTGCTTGGTATGAACTGCTGCGAGTCTTTGGGGTCGGGTGTTTGTTTTGTGTTTTGATAATGGATATGTCAGAATGGACCTGACAGCCAAAAATGGATATGTCAGAATGGACCTGACAGCCAAAATGGATATGTCAGAATGGACCTGACAGCTAAAATGGACATGTCAGAATGGACCTGATAGCCAAAATAGATATGTCAGAATGGACCTGACAGCCAAAAATGGATATGTCAGAATGGACCTGACAGCCAAAATGGATATGTCAGAATGGACCTGACAGCCAATAATGGATATGTCAGAATGGACCTGACAGCCAATAACGACTAATCTCAGAATGAACTGGGAGACCACCTAATCTCAGAATGAACTGGGAGACAAACTTTTAATCTCAGAATGACCTGAGAGCCTATAGAACTACATTGAGCTTGATCCCGACATGGGTATGTAGGCTAATCAAGATTGATTGATTTCAGCTCACCTAAGGAAAAATACAAGTATGGTTGGTGGTTCTTTTACGAACTCAGGGTAGGAGAATGGATAATAAATTGGACTTCCTTTTATTTTCTTGTGTTATACATGTGGCTTTGGGAAACGATCCAAGACTGTGGAGTAACGCCCGGACCGGTTAGGGCTGGTCGTTACAGGGTTGGTTTGGTTTAATTTCGAGTAACGCCTAGCCAGCTGGGCCTATAGTATTGTGAAAAAATGGCGGGTCGTTACATAACCCATCCTACAAATAAAAAAAAACTTACAAAAGAAGATCGTAAAAGACAGACGAGTCCTAAACGGACCTGGCGAAGCTCCAAGCGTGTCATCGCGCCTTGGCAGCAAGCTCCTACTTCGTACCTACACATCAAAACTAAATACTAATGCCCACTAACTAAATGATGCATCACACAAAATGAACATCACTCTCAAAATACAAATAGTATCCACCTACAGCCAAATAATCATAGATGTGAAAATAATTGTAACTCATCCTATTCATGCTCTGATTAAATCACTTCCTCTTCATTCACACTTAATCTCATCATGCAACTCATCGTTTCATCCATAAGTAAGCATTAATCATATTAATAAACCAACCCTAGCATGTTGTGCTAACAATCATCAAGTTTAAATTATAAATTCGGAGGTAATTATACCTCACGTCTCGGCAATCAGCATCCGAAGTTCGATCGGGATCAACTGGATGAGCTCCGTGGAAGATCTAATGAATTCTAGCAAATCCAGTTTTTTGGCAGCTTCTGGCGGTTTTCCGGCAGGTTTCACTAGTTTTCCAACAACTTCCGGCGGTTTTCCAGCGACAATCACCGGCGGCATCTACTGGCTAGATAGGGGTCATATTACATACCATTGGAACCGGCTTGGCGAGCCCGATGCATCTACAGCGTCGACATGGTCGGCAGAGGTGGCGGCTCTCACAGAAAAAGGCAAAACAGAGGCGGCGGCGATGGGGGACTCGATTCGGCCGGCCTGGGCGGCGATGGTCTCAGTTCGGTCGGAAAAGGTCACTGGGTGGTCGATGGTGCTGAGGCGACCACTGGATGATGGCTGCAATGGTCGTTCACGGCAGAATAGGTGACGCGACCAAAATGTAGCCCCGGCGCTAGGCGCATTGATTCTAGCATCACGGCAGCTTGGCAGCGGCCAGGACTAGTCGGGGCGGCACGGCAACACCGCGGTGTTGGCCCTGGCGGTGATGATCGATGGCAGGCCGACGTCGGCGGCGGTGGCGACGCACAAGAAAAAGGGGTGGCAATGAGGGTTTGGGGTAAAAGACGTAGGGGAGAAAAGAAAAGGTTCAGTGGCAAAGTCGTAAATAATACTTGACACGTGTCGGCTCGAGTTAAGAATAATAACTAAGTCATATTAAATCTACAAAAAAAATAAGAAAAATCCTATAAAATCAAACAAACACCAAAACATCATAATGATATGCTCTAGAATTATCAACCCATCCAAACTGCCCGTAACGCATCCTAATGCGGTAAACGGCTTAAAACTAATCCTACGATCCACTATATAAAAAAGTAAAAAATAACTGGCATACTCTCATATATTCTAATAACTCATTCTGTTCTGCTCTATTCGTGACGTTATCATCATATACTTGGGTACGCATGACCCTCGATAGCTCATACACACAACTGGCGTCGGCTCAATACACGTTGTTCTGAATCTGACTCGACTCGAAAATAACGATCAAATCGACCTGTTCTGAATATAAAACCTTGACTCGAATCGTGGGTTTTACATTAAATCAATAATAAAAAACTAAACTAAACTAAAAACTTGAAATCCCGCCATGGCTGATGAGTCTGAATTTTGGCAAGGTGGGCGATTGTAGGCAAGGAACTTCAGGGCAGCCCTCACACTCCCAACAACATCTCTGGTTGCTAAGTCGAAGGGATGGCTCGTTGTGTCCCTGGTTTCAGATGGATGGAGGAAATTACACTAGTTGTGGGCAAAGTTGCACGGGGTGACGAAGGTGATGGTTTCCTCTAAAATTGACGATATAATGGAAGATTCAAAGGGTAGATGCCAGTTGTTCTTCGTTGATAACATCAAGGGTCTATTACAACAATTCTTGCTACTGGCATAGGCCACTACTCGCGACCTTTTCACTGGAATTCATGGTGGCGATGTGCAGATGGGGGAGAACGACCTTACTCCCTTCAACGTCCAAACGTGGCCGTTCTTCCTAGTTATTGACAGCCTGAGGTTGCTGAACCTCTGAATTGGCAGCAAGGTGCAAGAGAGAAGTGGTCTTGAGGCTGGGAGAAGAATGACAGGTCTGGTTTTGGCTGTTTTTAATTCGTTGTTGATGCTTTCTTGGGATGTTTATATGGTTGTTCAATTGGGTTGCTGGGGAAGGTTGCATAAGGTTGAAGAAAGATGTGACAAGACGTTGAGCCAAGGTCAGGTCTGGAGCAGAGAAGGGCGTTGGGGAAGAAGAAGATGACACTTCTGTAAATAATGATTGACTCACCACCGGCTCAAGTTAAAAATAATACTACTTCGTAATAAATCTTTAAAAATAATTATTCTAATAGGTTTTTGGTTAAAGTCGAAATCACCATAAGTAATAAAAATATTGTAATGATAAATGATCGATAATTAATCGGTGTACTACAAGCGATTAATTTAAATCGGAAGGTTATAAGTAATTAAAAAATAAAGAATTTCACCTTTATCATATTAAATTTAATCTAAGTAAATAAGGTGATTTTTTGAATAACGAGTAAGTAAGGTAGAAAATGAGTTATTAAATTATTATCGTGTAAAAATCACAAGCGTTGAACCTAAATAACATAATGAAAATAAATAAAGTTCGAACCTTTATTGAGTTAAATAATTTAAAATAATTAGTAATAACTTTGAATTAGGATAATACAAATCATTTTAAATAATTTAATTGAATGACTTAATTAATTAAATTACTATTTATAATGATAATGATTAAAGATTAAAACCGTAAATTAATCATCACGATTGTAGTTAAGTAATTATCATTTCAAAGGAAAATATACTAATAATAGGAATTAAATAATTAATAATTATTTTATCATTAGTGAAGTGTGAATTATGATTTAGATAATTAATTTAAAATGTAAAGTAGGATTTAAATGATTATTCCATATGAATAATTTAATATTTAATATTGTTGAATGATACATATTAGTCATATAGTTGCATGTATTTCTACTCAAATAAAATTATACTTATGTATAATTTTATTTCTCATTCAGATTAGGATCGTTGGTCACAGTTGTAAGTTCACTCTACAAACTATCCAGGTCCGTATAATTATTTGAAATGTTGTATTTTCCCTTGTTGGCAGCTCTGGTCGGCTTAAGCCCAGATTCGACCACCATGCACCGAGTGCAACCGGGGTTAAGGAATTAGGTCAGTCCAACATGGGCCGCACCCTTTAAAATTAATATGTGGGAGTCTTTGGTCAACTTACGTATCTGACCACCATGCATTGGAACGTAACCGGGGTCGACTCAATTCAGCACAAAGCAGCACCCCCTGAAAGATTAAACACTTGTGCCCATGCCGAAAGGGGTGACATGGTGCAGTGGTGCAAGAAGGCTCAATATGCACTTGTGATATCGAGAGGGTGAGTCAATGGCAAATATCGATAACTACAGGCCGTGGGCTACGAAGCGTGTGTGCACATGCATGGATGGCAGCTGGAAGGGGTGGCCATCCCTCCCAGCGTATTAAGATCTTGGCATAGGGTCATAACTACTAAAAAGTCTCATGAAATGATAATAGGGATTATATTGACTTGTCTCATTTAATTATGCGGCTTAGTGGTTTTTCCACTAATGCGGAATTGCCTCTGCAGGTGAACAACTTTGGACTGAAGAATAAAAGTGTTGTTGGTGGTTCTTTTTACCAACCTAGGTATGATGAATCGATAATAAATTAGACTTCCTTTTATTTTCTTGTGTTATGAATGTGTCTACGGGAAACAGTCCGAGGCTGTGGGACTTTGAGTTAGGTTATTTTATGCATTGTCATATGCAGAACATGATTTATTTTTATGATATATAAATTTTCTAAACTTATTTACCGTATTAGGATTCATTTCTTGATTCATGTTCTTGAAGTTATGTTTACATCAATTATATTTTAAGTAACACCCCGACCAATTTGGGCAAGTTGTTACACATGATTTGATTGGTAATGGATGATTGTTGGTGATCTGATTAGGTGGATTAACCCGAGCATGCTAATTGGCTGTAACGTAACTTAGAAAAATAATAAAATCAGTGTGAATAGGGATATTTTGTTCATGATTATTTAATGGATGATGATTGCGTTGTGGAACACCCCAATCTGGTTTACTGAGAACCTAGACTAGAACTGTTACAAAGGATCGAACTACTCGTAAACCGATTAAGTTGGCTGACCCAAAACCTAAACGGCTACGACATAACCCTCTCGACGTCTCAAGATGGAGCACGCCGCTAATGCGCAAACAGTATATGAATGAGATGCAAAACCCTAACAGGATACTACGTGAATGTCATGATAATCACCGCACACCAAAATAATTAAAACAACAATAAAATTCATAAAACCTGGAATAAAACGGACAGAGCCTCCCCTAAAAGTGCAATAAGGGGATGACCTGTTAAAATACGGCACAATATATATATATATATATATATATATATATATATATATATATATAATATACAATAACAATTTATATCACACTAGACTTCAAATCATCCACACATATTGTAATTGGCATCTCGCCCACCTGCAATTCATGCTCATCATGTTTTTGTTCATTTTCAACTCAACATAGCTGATCATTCCTGGACATTGGAACTTTTCCAAAACATTTCTAAGAAAATTCATACATTTCTAAACAAGATCTACAAGTCTCATAGCTCATGCATATGTACACAACCATGTATATCACAAGCATCATTCAACCCACATCATATCTTACGCAAAAGTCGGCGCGGCGCCAGGTATGCGTGTGCAATGCAAGCGCTACTCCTTCGTCGAGGCCGGCATACACCAATCATCATCCTCACCTACATATAGTAGAAAAATGTCAGCAACGGGTGTCACTGGTCCGGAAATAACTAATATCAAACTGGAACATGAGAGCAAACTCTCATGGAAAACAAACAATCATATATCTTCCTCAAGAACTCTCATAAGGGCAACTACAAAGGAGCCGTCGAGCAGCTGACTCAACAGCATCCTGATCTATCTGGTACTATGCCGCTCTCGGCACTTCTTTTCAGTACTTCACGTAAATTTTATCCTAAGCCCTCTCCGAACCTCCATATTACTCCTGGCCTTGAGCACGTAGACCGAGCACTCTCAGGCAGTCGCCTTTAGTACCCTTTGAACCACAAGTCCGGACATGTGCTGTACTAAACAGTACCCGTAAACCTCCACGTCCTCCGGGTGTGAGGAACTCAAACGCGGAGTTGTCAGGATCCCTCGGGAATGGAACAGTCCGCTGGCACTAATCCAGAGCCCGCTTTGACTGGCACGGCATCCGCTCATGGTACGTGCAGTCGACTCATCTTCTCTTGTCTCACTGAAAACTCGATAAAACTATTTATAGGGCTGGGTCGGGATTTATTATAATAGGCCCGAAGGCAACTTGAGGTGGATCTTATTTTCGAAAACAAACTCGAGGGATCTCATCCTCGAGGGTTATTAATTCCGAAAACCATCGACCAGGTGACCCGTGTTAGGTGGGGTCCAATAAATCATCCACCTGACACGTCCTACGATCAATAAATCAAATCACCGATAGAATAGAGCGATAAAACCTGAGAAGCGTGTCCTAACGGACCTGTCAGAAGCTCCAAGCGCAGTCTCGTGCCTAGACGGCGAGCTCCTGCAACGAACCTACATGAACATAACTATTTACTAACGCCCATACATATATGATGCATGCCTATATAACTAATATATCCACATGCATACAATCATCTAATCAAACATGACAATCATCTCGACAATTACCCTACATCTCTAATTGTCAAGCAAGTTAATAATTTTATCATTTCATATGTTACTTATTACCTAGCACTTTTAATTCCAATTTCAAAGCATACCTATTCTAATTAGGTGACAATGGGTTCATCAATTTAATCTGTTTAACTTAATACTAGCATGCAAAAACCTAATTCGTCCAAATTCATAATTTAACTCGTTAACAAGCATTTAATTAACTATTCCATGGTTTACTAACAATTTCATTAGTGAGCATTTACATCACACAACACAATCTACGCTAATCATCACATGTTTATCATAATCACGATTAATTAAACTAAAATCATGAAGTTAATAAAATTAATTCTAATATGCTACTATGACCACAACATGTATGTAATAATTCTAAAAAAGAATGAAGAACCACCTCGCGATCGGCGCTAAAATCGGTGCCGACGGACGATGGCGGTGAAGGCAAGTCAGCGGTTTTCTGGCGACTGTGCCGGTGGTTTTCCAGCAGTTCCGGTGGTTTTCCGGTGACTGATCCAGCCGGGCAATCGGAGGTAGGGGTTAGCACCGTCTCGGTGAGCTGGACCCAATGGTGGTGACGACGAGGGCAGCCGCGGCGGCAATGGCCACCGACGGCGGTGTCGAGTGCGGTCGGGGCGGTCGGCCGCTCCGATCAGACCCACGGCCGGCCTCGACGGCGGCGCTAGGCAGGGGGAAAGGTAGGGGAAGTCGAGGGGAGAAGCTCCAACGTCGGCAGCGTGAGACGGCGGCGGAATCGCGTCGGGAGCGGCCGCGAAATCGTGGCGATTTCCGGCGTCGCGACGGCTGGACGGTGGCCGGGCGTGGTCGAGGCGGCAAGGCGACAGCATGACTGGGCTGGGCGGCGTCGATCGGCGGCGGTGGCAACAATCGTCGATGGCGAAATCTCAGGCGGCTAGGGTTTGGGCGGTGAAGGAAAGTGTCAGGGGAAGAGGATGAGAAGTATGGGGCGGTGGCAAGGTTGTAATTAAGACTTGACTCGACACCGGCTCGAGTCAAGAATGATAACGGACTCGGAATAAATCCTGGAAAAATCCAGAAAAATTGGGAGAAATCCCATAAAATCAAATAAAACATCACAACATCCAAATGACATGCCGTATAACTAATAATCCACCCGAATACCATCTAACGCGTCCTAATGCGTTATTCGGCCTAAACTGATTCTACGGTCACAACATGAAAAAAATAAAAATAAAAATCATCAACTGTATACTCTCATATCTACTGATAACTCAGTCTGCTGATGCGTATCTGACAGCTATCATCGACACTTGGGTATACATGAACCCTCATAGCACGTGCACACGGTCGGCCTCGGCCCCGCACATGTGTTCTGAAGCTGAACTATCTCGAACCACAGTCAAACCAACCGGCCTGACTCGAGTTGCGGGTTTTACACGTTGTGTGTGATGTTCATCGAGGACATGCTTAGAGCTTCTACTAGGTCTGTTTAGGACTTGTCTTTATTTTTATACTCTAATATGTTATATGTTGTTTTATTGCCTGTAGGACGGGTTAAGTGGTATTTTATCGGATCCCACTTAACTTGGGCCATTTAGCCGACAGTTTTTCAGATTAATAAACCCTCGAGGATGAGATCCTCGAGGATAATTTCAAAAACAAGATACACCACAAGTTGCCTTCAGGCCTATTACACAAATCCCTTCCCAGGCCTATATATATAATTTTATTAAGTTTTCGGTGAGACTAGAGATGGAGAAACTGACTGCTGTACCATGAGCAGATGTCGTAATAGTTAAAGCAAGCTCTGGATTAGTGAACGGGATGTTCCATTCCTAAGGGATCGTAACAACTCCACATTTGAGTTCCTGATACTCGGAGAATGTGGAGGTTTATAGGTATTGTTACGTACAATGCTTGTCCAGACATATGGTTCAAAGGGTATTAAAGGCGACTACCCGAGGTGCTCAAGGCCGGGAGAATTATGGAGGTTAGAAGAGGGCTTAGGATATACTTCTAATCCCGATGGGCCAGAGAAAAATGAAATGAGAAAATTCCAAAAGAGGCAATAGCAAAGCAAATAGTTTGGGATGCTACCAGGTCTGTAGCTCAGTGGCTCCTCAGTAGGTGCCCTTCAGAAAGTTCACGAGAAGTATACGAGTGTTTTTCTTTCATATGAGAGTTTGCTTCATGGCTCAGTTTATTATAGTTATATTTTGGACCAATAACGCTTGTTACTGACATGTTTGTATACTATATATAGGTGATAATTACGAGTTAGAGGTGCCAAGCCTAGATGGAGGAACACTGATGTCTTTTACACACATGTCCAGTCGGTAGAGTGGTTAACATTTTGTTTATGATGCTATTATATTGAGAATGGTGTGATTAAATGGTAAGACATGGTAATATGATGTGATTAAATGGTAAGACATGATGATATGATGTGAAATGTGAATAGATTTCACAGGTGGGTTGAGACCGAAGCTTCAAATGATGGCCCCTAATTGCACTTTTAGGGGAGACTCTGTCCGTTTTATTTCAAAATTTATTAATTTTTATTGTAATTATATTGGTGTATAAATTAGTGTGCATGTATCATTGTGCATTCATTTATGCATGGTGAGTCATATCTTCATCTTAAGAACTGGATTACATCTACACAAGTTGGATTAGGGTTAGCTGAGCTAACCGGGGCCTGTAATATGCTGGTTTGGTTCATGAGCATGAACTGGATTTTGGGTGTTACAGGAATGGCTAGAGAGGGTCGCCAGAGGTTGTTGCTGGCGTTGATGGATGGTGGCGACACATGAAGGGGTGAAGGTGGTGACCGAGGATGGAAAATAGAGAGAAAAGGAGGAGAGAAGGAAAGAAGAAGGCGCAGAGGTGAGGCGGAGTCGATGGCAAGGGGGTCGCCGGGGTGATGGTGGTTGGTGGTGGCAAGGGTACTTGCCGGCAGAGCAGGGGAAGGAAGAAAAGAGAGGTGGCGGCTGGCTTAGAGGAGGAACCGTGGAGGAGAAATAAGAAGAAGAAGAGAAGTGGTCGGGGGCAGTCTTGTAATTAAGACTTGACTTACTCCTGCCTTGATTCAATATTCATAATTAAATTCTAAACAATATCAAATAAATATGATAAAATTCTATAAATTAAAATATGCTCAAATAATTAAACTAACATGTTCTAACCTACTAACCCACCTAGAATCCTATCTAACACATCTTAATGCGATAAACAGCCTAATTCTAATTTTTTACGGTCTAATGCATGAAATTTTAAAAGTCTAGCTTAGTGTCGCATATTGTGATAACGCATTTTCCTGCTGTTTTACTGATGTTATCATCATGCACTTGGGTACACTTGACCCCTCATGACTCATAACACACGGCCGGCCTCGGCTCAGCGCGCGTGTTCTCAAACTGACTCGACTTGGACCACCGGCTAAACTGATCAGTTCACGAGTATAAAACCCTAACTCGAGTCATCGTCTTTACAATCTTCCCTCCTTATAAAAATTTTATTCCCGAAATTTTAACTTAAGGAAGTTGGACTATGAAGCACTATCTGTATACAAACTGAAATCTTAAGTTAGTATACCTCGTCATGTAGCTACTTGCTCAAACAATTTTGGATATCTCCTCTTGATTTTGTCTTCAGGTTTCCATGTATACTCTTCAACTCCTCGTCGAGTCCACTGCACTCATACTAAGGGAATTTCCTTTTGCCTGAGAATCTTCATAGTACGATCGTCTATCTTCAAGAAATGGGCGTCCTCCATTCTTTACAAACTGTTCATACTACCATAACTTGAGATTCCATTCATCTGTTGATCTGTCAGATTCTTCTAGGTCAAAGTGATGAATTGTTGGTACTATCCCTATCAGGGCACTTCTTAATTGTGAGATCTCTCAATTTAGTCCCACATCTAATACCTACTTGGAGAATATCCTGTTTATAAGTGAGAATGAACTATAGATTTTTAACTGGGGTTAACCCTTTTAAAGAAATGACTTAGGCCCATTACTTGACTCAGAGCAACCTGGTTATGTGTTAGATGGTGGGCTAGATTAGGGATGTTGACTAGGCTACCGGTCACGAGCCAAAAAGATCGTGGGCTAGGGCTAGCAACGGGCTGGAGTAGGGACGTTGGCTAGGCTGCAGATCATGGGCCAGAAAGGTCGTGGGCTGGGGCTAGCAACGGGCCAAGTATAGGTATTTCGGGGATGAAATTTCTTAAGGTGGGTGGATTGTGAGATCCCTCAACTTAGTCCCACATCTAATACCTACTGGGAGAAGATCCTATTTATAAGTGAGAATGGGCTATAGATCTTTAACTTGGGTTAACTATTTTTAAAAAATGACTTAGGCCCATTACGTTACACTTTTGACCGGGTCGTTACACTAATCCTGCAATACCACTACCAACTGTTGTTCATCCACTGCCTACTCCAAGTGGTCCTCTGCCATTTCTACCCATCCCGATCTGGAACAGGGCATTCAGAGGTGGTGAGAGAGGGCCCATGGGGAAAGCAGGCTCCCCTTGTGCCTCTTCATTCAAAGCTGGCCTCTTTTCTGGCCTTGCTATGGAGAGCTATCTGCCAAAGCTCTCTCCTAAATTCTTCCTGGTTTTGTTGTATTTGTGTCAAGCTTCTGCTAACCAGGCATAGCTCTATCCCTTTTGGCCTGACGGCTACTCACTCTGCGACGGCTGTTACTACCTTGGCTTTCACTATTTTGGCTGACCGAGACTAGCTCACTTGGATTTCCTGACAATGGTAGGGCTCTCGGTTGGCTACATGTCATTTCACTATGGGCATAGCTAGGACTGACACGCCTAGGTGGTGAAGGTAATGGTGAGAAATCATTACAATAAGAGAATAAAAGAGAAATATACTTGTCGGCTTGACTCTTAACATTCTTGCCTACATATGTTACCATAGCTAAATGTTTACTAACTTCAAAATTACCAACTTCATTCACAAAATAAGCATTAAAACATCATCAAAATATTTCATAAGTTTTGCAGATTCACTAGAATCACAATTAAGTTCCCTATGGCCAAGCATGTGTGTGTACAAGGATGTCATTGCTCAATCGTCAAGTCAGGCATATCCAATTGTAACTGATGCTCACCAACATTATATAGTAGAAAACTGTCAGTAACAGTTGTCACTAGTCTAGAAAATAACTAATATCAAGCAGTTTATAAGAGCAAATTATCATTAAAAGAAAAACATGCATATACTCCAACAGAGCTCTCATAAGGGTAAGTATTGAGGAGCCATCAAGCTATAGTTAGGATGGCATCCCGAACTAACTGGTCTAATACCTCTATCGGCATTTTTTCATTTCTCTTCTAATCCTCCTAGACTACTAGTATATCCTAAACCCTCTCCAATCCTCCATATTTCTCTTGGCTTCGAGCATGAAGGCCGAGTACTCTCCAGCAGTTACCTTTAGTATCCATTGAACTACATGTCCGAACGTACGCTATACTAAACAGTAATCATAAACCCCACGTTTCTCCGGGTTTGAGGAACTCAAAATGCGGGTTGTTAGGACCCCTCGGAAGTGGAATAGTCCTCTCACTAATCTAGAGTTTGCCGTGACTAGCACGTGCACCCTCTCATGGTACGTGGGAGTCCATTTCACTATCTCTCTTCTTACATAATTTAGGCCCGAAGGCAACTTGCGGTGGATCTTGTTTTAAAATTAGACTCGAGGGATCTCATCCTCTACGGTCATTGATTTTTAGAAAATAGTTCGCTAAAATGACACATGTTAAGTGGGGTCTAATAAATCACCACTTAATATGTCTTGCAACATATAATCTGTAAAGACCTGGGGAAAAAAAATCGTTAGCTGGTTAAGTATGAATTACCCGGTTAATTGAAAAGTAATTTTTAACTAGATAATTCTAGTTGAATCGGTCGAGTCGACTACACTATTTACCCATTTAACTATTTAAGTTAACCATACCATGTACCCATTTAACAGGTTAAGTGAAATGGTTAATTAAACCAAGTCGATTACCCAATTACCCGGTTAAAGGAATTACGGTGAAAGGGTGCTTCCACGTATCCTAGCCGTCATTTTATTTCATTATAAAAGGAGAAGGGAAGGGCGTCATCCACATAATTTCTCTTCAGACAGACGCCGGCTTCCTCCTTCGCTCGGCTAATTCTTCTTCCTTTCCTTTCTTTTTCTTTTGTTGCATGCATACACATGTTGCATAAATCATAAACATGATAAACATTAGAATTAAATGAGAAATCAACAAGAGAAGAAGAAAACCAGGAGGACATCATGCTGTTTTCCAGCAGCAACCACGCCATGTTTCCTTCCATGGTGCGGGGTTGACGTGCTGGAGGTGGGAATTGCTCCCGACGGTGATGCTGGCCGGATGGAGTCACCTTGGAGGGCCAAAACAGACTGTCGAGGAGGCACTCAAGTCTGAAATCCGAGGGGAGAACAGGTCAGTGTTGCCATGGGTGGTGTTGTAGGCCAGACGTGGATCTGCCATGGAAAGTGCAGACTGGTCGTCACCTTGATGGGGCAGGGCATAGTCGCCATGGCTGCTGGTCGGCCACCATGAATGGTGAAATTAAGGTCCCCATGTAGGGTGTAGTCTGAGTTCCATGAGATAGCAGCGGATAAAGATTGGATCTTTGGCATTTTCCAATCGGATCAGTGGGGTAGATAGAAAATGGGGTCTGAAATTGGGTGGAAGGAAAAGAACATGCTGGTTTCTGGTGCGAAAAAGAAGAACGTATGGGGAAGAGAAGGACGTCGGGGGAAGAAGAATGTCAGTTTTGTAAATATGGGATGACTCTGATACGGTCGAGTTAAAAAGAAATTACAAATAACTGTACTAGTGATATCCTTAAACTAGGATTATACAAATCAGTTAAAGAATATACTAATACTTGTAATTAAGTATTGAGTATGCTTAATAATTAAATTATTAACTGGTAAATGAAGGTTTTATTTGGGATAATTAATTGGAAATGTGAAAAAAAGGACTTAATTGATTATATCACATTGACAATAAATTGTCATTGGACTTACTGGAAATTAAATAATTAATGACGTCCAGCATGATATATTTTATATCTTCAAAATGGATAGTTATACTTGTCATGTAGTTGCATGTAGGTTCATGCAAATAAAATTATACTAATGTATAATTTTATGCCCTCATTTAAATTAGGGTTAGCGGATCACAGTTAGACGAAATCACAAGTCAGGTATGTATAAATGGTAGAACATCGTACTTTCCTTATTGGTAGCCTAGGTTGGCCTGAGCTTAGATTCGACCACCATGCACCGAGTGCAACCGGGGTCAAAGAATTGACTCAGTCCGACATGGGGTCGTATTATGTGCATAAATTGTGTAATGCATCGACATTGTTTCGGCGTAGTGATAGCTACCTTATAAAAAGGCTACGGCCGGGGTGAGCGAGGCACAGCGATTCCTCCATCGCACTGGAATGCAGTTATAGCCTCCATATAAAAAGGCTACGGATAGAGTTGGCAGTGTGAGCTTCCCCACAAACGGGGCGTAGCAATCACCTGAGTGCAGTGATAGCCTCCCCATAAAAAGGCTACGGCCGGGGTTTGCAAGGCACTGGCACTTGAGTCCAGTGATAACCTCCCCATAAAAAAGGTTACGGCCGGGGTGTGTGAGGCACTGGCACTAGAGTTGGCAGGGAGAGCTTTCCCACAAATGGGGCGTAGCAATCACATGAGTGCAGTGATAGTTTCCCCACAAAAGCTATGACCGGGGCGTGTGAGGCACTGGCACTAGAGATGGTAGTGGTAGCCTCTGCATAAAAGGGCTATGGCCGGGGTGTGCGGATCATAGCAGATACCTCCTCCACATTGTTTTGGAGTATAACGGAATCGCTCCACCGCATATATGAACATAGGGAAATAGTGGAATGTACTTGACTTGTTTTATCTATTATACTACTTAGTGTTATAATCACTAACGCAGAATTGCCTCCGCAGGTGTGTAGATACGAAATTAGGTGATTGACAACCAGAGCCTAGAGCAAAATAAATATGGGAACTCCCTTTTTTATTTAGTTGAGAAATAAGTGTGGCTACTGTGAAACAGTCCAAGACTGTGGGATCTTTATATATGTTTTTGTTAGAAATGGTAGACATATTTGCTAAATTTTGAGTTAACACCTAGCCAGTTAGGCCCACAATGTTGTGAAAAATGGCGGGTGGTTACATAATCCAAACCAACAATTGAATAGATCTACAATTATTAAGTATACGAGTCTAAACGGACCTGGTAAAAGCTCTCAATGGGGTATCACTCCTATGCGGCAAGCTCCTACACTGAACCTACACAAACAGGACTAAATTCTAATGCCCATGTACTCCCATATGATGCATGAATGACATGATGGAATAATCAACAACACTAGGGCAAGCAAGCATATCCTGATCAATCCAATAAATCCTAACAATCATGTCATATAATTCTATATTCGTAGATGATCATGTCATCAACATCTCAATTTGTTACTATGTGATTTAAACACATCAATTAACTAATTCAAGATCATAAACCTTCTTAATAATCAAACTAACACTCAATCTTAACAATTTAATCATTAAAACTAAATGTGCAATTCACAAGTTTAATTATCCACCTTAATTAACATCAATATAGACATGCGCACATTTTTAATTAACAAATCAATTATTTTTTTCATAATTACAATGGCATGGTTTCAAAACCCTAAAATTAGTACATAATCAAATGATGTACATGCTGATGATGTCAGTCATATATAAAATAAAATAAAGATTAAATTTTTATACCTAGGTTGAAGATCACTTGGCGACGGCGGTGATGGCTGTGGTTGCCGGTGCCGTGAGGATGGTGACGGTGGTTGTGGGTGCCATCCCAAGGCTACACTGAGAAGGCGAAGATAGCTCATCATGGTCGGAGCACCACTAGGGAGCCGGTGGCGGTTGTGAGTGGTGGTTGGCTAAGGTGAGGGCGTACAAACTATGGGGCCGGCTAGTGAATTAGGAGAAGACTAGGGATGGTTGAGGTCAACTAAGGGGGTGCACTATGTTGCTAGAGGCGGTACATGACTGGTCGGCGGCGGCGGTAGTCGCCGGTGAATGTGCATGCAAACGGCCAACTTATTTTCAACAAGGGTCACCGTGCATGTCATCGCATAGGCTGGAGTGTAAAACCCGTGACTCGAGTCAGGGTTTTACATTACTGAACCAGTCGGTTTGACTGTTGGTTCGAGTCGAGTCAGTTTCATGAACCGCGTGCTGAGTTGAGGCCATTTTATGAGTTATGAGCAATGAGAGTCAAGTGTACTTGAATATATAATGATAACATCGAGAAGATGGTGAGAAATGAGTCATCAGAATATATGAAAGTATGCAGTATTTTTTTTCATTTTATATGTTTGATCGTAGAAATAGTTTTAGGCCGAATAAAGCATTAGGATGTGTTGGATTATATTCGGGTGTGTTATTAGTTATAGAGCATTCCATTTTATAGGATTTTATTTTATGTTATTACGAACTAGTTATTATTTTGACTCGAGTTAGAATCGAGTCAATACTTATTTATGATTTTTCCATTGGAGTATTTCACCTCCTTTCTCGACACTTCCCCACTGAAACCCTACCGCCGCCTTGTACTCTTTGCTGCCACCGCCGTCGCCGCCCCGCCTTGTTGTGCCGTCACGGTGCCACCCTGACCAACCCCGGCCACCGTCTCGCCGCCACAACGCCGGAATCACCCCATGAGCTGCGACGCTCTTCTTGTCAATTGGCCGCCATCCGGGGCTCACCGCCGCCCCCGTGACCTCAACGACCACCCCCTTCACCTCCCCGTCGAAGCCAGCCGTGGGCCTGATCGGAGGAACAACCGACCGCCCCGACCAAACTGACGCCGCCGCGGCCGCCCTTGCCGTCACCATCATTGGGATGAGCTCGCCGAGCCGGTGCTAACCCTTACCCCCGATTGCCCCGCCGGAACAGTCGCAGGAAAACTGCTGGAAGTCGCCGGAAAATTGGATTCACCGAAATTCGTCGGAAATCACCTGATCTTCTGCCGAATCCCCCTGATTGAACTATCAAACTTCGGACGCCATAGGGTGCCGAATTCGAGCCACGAATCACACGAGGTATAATTTATTTTAACTTAATTATTTAAAAGTATTGATTATTAGAATTGCAAGCTAGGATTGGTGAATTGCATGTTATAATTATATATATAAATGTAGAATTGATTAAGGATAAAATATGAAATTTGTTTGATTGAGCGGTGTTAAAAATGGATGCTAAGAAACTAATTAGGGTAACTAGGTAATGATCATGATCTAATGCAAACTAACCTAAGTATTTGATTTTAGGGTTTAGGGTTTAGGGTTGATTGATGCGTGATGGATGATATATGTGTGATACAGGATGTATGACTACATCATGAGCGTGCGTTAGTATTTAGTTTCGTTGTATAGGTACGGAGTAGGAGCTCGCTGCCTAGGCACGAGGACATGCTTGGAGCTTCTACCAGGTCCGTTTAGGACTTGTTCTCTGTTTTTACGCTACTCTATTGTGTATTTGATTTATCATGTACAGGACGAGTTAAGTGGCATTTTATCGGATCCCACTTAACTCGGGCTATTTAGCCAACGATTTTTTGGATTAATAACCCTCAAGGATGAGATCCCTCGAGTTTGTTTTCGAACTTCAGATCCAGCTCACGATGCCTTCGGGCCTATTGTATAAATCCCAACCTAGACCTATATATATGTATAGTTTTCACATTTTCAGTGAGAGATTGAATGAGGGAAATCTGAGTACCGTGCTACACGAGCAAGCACGTGTGAGTTAATAGTGGGCTCTGGAATGGTGTGCAGGCCGTCTCATTCCCGAGGGATCCTGACAACTCCACGTTTGAGTTCCTCAAACCCGGAAAAGTGTGGAGGTTCACGGGTACTGCAATGCAGCGCATGTCTAGACTTGTGGTTTCAAATGGTACTTAAGGCGACTGCGTGAGAGTGCTCGGCTTCGTGCTCAAGGCTAGGAGTAATATGGAAGGTGTGGAGGGCGAAAAGAAATGAGATTTGATGCGAGAAGTGATAGACAAATGGCTAAGGTATGAGAATGAGAAAGAAAGGGGGACGCTATCGACTTGAGGGGGACGGCTCCCATATGTGCCCTGATGAGAGTTCTTGAGGAAGTATATGGTTTTCATTCAACAGGTGAGTTTGCTCTCCTGTGCCAGATTGATATTAGTTATTTTCTGGGCTGGTAATACTCGTTACTGACGGCTTTTCTATATATATGTAAGTGAGGAATGTGAGCGATGAAAGTTGTCGGGACTGCGGAGGAGCAGCACGGAACCGCATACACATGTACCTGCCGTGTGTAATGTATAATGATTGTGTGTTAATGCTGTATGAATGATAATTAGAATGTTTTTGTCTTGATAAATTGCTTTTTATGAGACGAGCGGATAATTATGAATGAGTAGGGAGCCTTGGAGTTCAGACTCGGCTCAAATGAAACGAAAGAGATAATGACTGAATGACATAGTAAATTGTTATGTTTTATCGTATTTTGATAAAAAATATATATACCCTTGCCGTGGACAGGTTGGCCCTATTGCACTTTTAAGGGAGATTCTGTCCGTTTTTCCGTAAATATTAATGAATTTTTATTTAAATTTCTTGCTTGTTGAATGGTTTTGTTTTGCTTGCATATCATCACATGCATGTAGAACCTCCGTTAGAACCCAATTGTTCCCATTCACGCATCTCATGGTTGCATCCCCATCTTAAGACTCTAAGGGCAGATCCAGACGGCTTAACCAAACCATTACATTAGTGATGGTTCGGTCGCCGGTGACATTTCCAGGTCGGTTCACAGGTGAGCCGAAATGGGGTGTTACATGGATAGTGGTCGAAAAAGGTAAGGGAAGGGCTAAGTTCGCCAAAGGTCGTTGCCGGTGTTGATGGCTGGCGGTGACACATGTAGGTGGTGACCGAGGGTGGAAAACAGAGAAAATAGGATGAGAGAAGGAAAGAAGTAGGGGCAGAGGTGAGGTGGACTTGATGGCGAGGGGGTCGCTGGGGTGATGGTGGTCAGTGGTGGTGAGGGTAGTCACCGGTGGAGCAGGGGGAGGAAGAAAAAGAAAGGTGGCGGGTGGCTTGGAGGAGGAACCGTGGAGGAGACATAAGAAGAAGAAAAGAAGAGGTTGGGGGCAGTCTTGTAATTAAGACTTGACTCGCTCCCGCCTCGAGTAAATATTAATAAATAATTCTAAAAAATTATCAAATAAACATGATAAAATTCTATAAATTAAAATATGCTCAAATAATTAAACAATATGTTCTAACCTACTAACCCACCCAAAATCCTATCTAACACATCTTAACACGATAAAAGGCATAATTCTAATTTTCTACAATAGAAATTTATGAAATATTAAAAATCTGCATTGTCGTATAATCTGATAACTCAGTTTTTTACTATTTTACTGATGTTATTATCATACACTCGGGTATACTTGACCCTCATGGCTCATAACACACGATCGGCCTCAGCTTGGCGCACGTGTTTTGAAACTGACTCAACGCGGACAGACAGTTAAACTGATCAGTTTGTGAGTATAAAACCCTGACTCAAGTTAGGGGTCTTACATACTGGTAGTCCTGAGGAACCAAAAAATAAAATGCGAAAAATGCCAAGAGTAGCATCAGTAGACCTGTCGTTCAGGATGCTACAGGGTTTGTAGCCAAGGGGCTCCTTAGTAAATGCCCTTAGGAGTGTTCATGAGAAGTATATAAAAATATTTTTCTTCAGATGAGAGTTAGCACTCATAGCCAGTATAGTTATTTTTTGGACTAGTAACACCTGTTATTTACGTGTTTTTATTTATAATATTTGTAGGTGATGATCATGAATTGGATGTGTCAGCCATGATGGAGGAGCATTGATGTCTCCTTCACACACATGTCAGACGATAGAATGTTTAGTACTTTGCTATGATATCATTATATTAAGAATGATGTAATGCAATGTAAGATATGATAATATGATATGATATGATATGATATCTGTTTCAATAGCAAAATTTCTAATGATGACGTCTTGATATATATGTGTTAGTAAATATATTTAGATATTGACTACATACAAGTAGGTCAAGACCTAGAATTTGATGTGAAATGTAAATAAAATGCACAGGTGGGTCGAGACCCTAGATTCAAAATGATTTATATAGTAGATTAGAATTATGTATGAATGACAATGTCTGACATATTTTTTATAGAGGGGCCCCTGCTTGCACTTTTAAGGGGAGATAATGTCAATTTTATTGCAATTGTTGCTGGTGTGTTAATTAGTTTTCATGTCATCAATATATTAGCATGTTAGGGTTCTGTGTATTTATTCATGTATAGAGATTAATATCTTTATCTTAAAGATGCCGAGAGTAGATTCGCACAAGTTAGATTCGGGTTAGCCAACCTAATTAGGACTTGTGATATTCCTGTTCAATTTGTGAGCATGAACTAGATTTGGGGTGTTACAGAAGACTTACCTAACTAAAAGATTGGGTAGGTAGAAGAAAGGACATACTAAGCTGAGAACCTTCTTCGAAATTATTTGTTTATATACTTACACACTCACTTAACTTCTTGAGCTTGACTTTGTTGTAGTTGGAAGTTATGTATATACAAGTTCTATGCCACTTCACTAGTTGTATGCATGGTTTGATTTACTCACCAACACAAGTAACTATTTTGAATAGAACTTGTTATACCTTACACACCGCCTAATCAATTGGGTTCATGTTATTAGTAGCATTGCTCATATATAGCATATCTACTTGCTTATCTTATTGATCATTACTTGTGACTTATCTTGACAATCTACTTGTAAATAACCTTTCCTTGAGCTAAATTTGTTAAAATCATTTCCGCTTTCTCAGTTTATTCTTGTGATCATTATAAGGCCCTGATGATTGTGGTGATCTAAAATAAAACACCTTAATTTGGCCCAAAGAATGAATCAAATTTTGATGTTATAATTGGAAAAAATTTTCATTGGGACTACCATTGTACAAACTTTATGGAAGCGGATCTTCTTAACCCTTAAGGAGGTTTAAGATGAATACCTTATAGGATTTTCATACAATGCACGTTGATTATACTAACATAGGAAGGACCTAAACTTAAGGGCTCCTAAATAAGCACTCTAAGCCACCGAAGAGGTTGCACCTCCCTTGCAATTAAGAAAGTGATTTTTATATACAATGATCACTCTAACTACATGAGGGCATCACCCCCAATACAGATAAGAGGTTGATTTTTGAAAGATGTGGATGTATGATCCAGTTCTTATACTTAGTTCCAGTGATTTGGATTAATGTCTTGTCACTTAAAGGTGACAGTCTTACACTAATGTAAATACTAAGTCGTGGTTACCTATTCCACATACCATGCAGAAATAACTTAAAACAAAGAGCCATCATCACATACCAAAGCATCATACCCTAACACTCGGACTTCACATAGACTTTTTATATGGTATGAACTATAAGCTCCTTTAATCCACGTTTCTCTAGCACTCATACATAGCTACAACAGAATAAGTTTCATGTCCTTTAAATGCTCCTCATCATGCTTTCGGAATTTAAGGCTTAAACATCCTGAAAACAATTATTAGCCTTTCCCCCAAAGTTAACTACCCTTCACAACAGTTATAATAATAATAATAATAATAATAATAATAATAATAATAACAACAAGGCACACATACGCAGAACAACTATAGCATATGCCAAATTCAAAATCATACATGGTAACATAGGTTCAGGGTACATGTCCAATATTACACGCCAAATCCATAATATAGAATGCATAACACAAGGCCCTCTCTACCACCATGAGCTGCAAATCCGTCCGCCTAAGCCGATTACCACCACAAGGCCTTAACTATATATATATATATAGAAAATACGTTAGGAATCAAATAAATTTGATTAACAGTCCGAAATGACTAATGATATTTCAAAACTGGCAAATGGTTACTCTATTGCCTGTAGAAAACTTTAAACACTTCAACGAAAGCCTCATGAGCCTATAAGCAAAAACAATTTACATAAAATAGATAGGTAGAATGACTTGGCAAGACATACTTATACACACAACTTACGCCCTTGCATCCTCTATATAACACAAACCATAGTACTTAGATGGCATTGGAACAGTTTATTAAGTTAGTGCTACAAATTATGGAAATATATTATGTTATATAATACCCTTATACATTGCACCACTTTAGGGATTAAAGAAATACTAGTGCCCTTAATACTACGTGCACAATACTCTCATGTCTCGTAAAAACAGGACCCTCATATACTTATAATAAGCTTAGGTAGGGCTTGTGTAAAACAGTTTCTGGAGTTTAACTTTTTAAAACCATCAAGAGATCTCAGCATTGAAGTTTTATTAATTTATGAAAAACTCAGCTAAATAGCTCAGCATTAAAAGGATCCGATAAAACCCTGTTGATGTTTCTCCTACGTCTAAAACTCAGTTACACTCTGATACTCAATGAGCCAAGCAAAGATGAAGCAAAAGAGTCATATGAACATAGATAAGTAAAGCTCCTCGTCCTAAATCAAAACTCAAATCACAATCAGATTGCTTTAGCACGCAGAATAAGGCAACATTTCCACACATAAATGACTTAGAAAACTTATTAATTTGCTTAGTGAAGTGTCAAACCTCATTAGGTAACCTTAATTATGGTTTACGGTTTCATATACACTTAGTGGAAAAAGCCCACACTTAGTGTTTTATCGAACAAACTTAACCGAATGATTTTTATGACGAGTCAAACTGTGTCCAAATTGGCTAAAATTTAGACTAGTGGTCCTTAACACTCTAATGGTTTGATATAAAAATTAGCAAGTGTTGGCCTATGGGCCAATATGGTAAATAAGGCCCACTAAGGTCAGACAAAGGAGTTGAGAACTGTATTCCAAGGTAGCACACCAATTTTCTTGCATCTCGTTCATGGACTTGGAGACTCCAAATGGGTGTGGGTAAAATGTTAGGATTAGCCCAATAAAAAGTCAGGTCCAAAGCCCATGTAATTGAGCTTGAGTGGGCTTGACAAGGGTGTGCATTGGCCAAGGGATTTTTAGAGCTAGCTAGACCTAAGTTGCTAAGGAAATTCTCACCAAATTCTCTACCCAACAAATGGCCCTAAAATTTTACAAAGAAGCTACTGGAGAACAAACTAAGGTCTGGGTGAAATTTTGTAAAATTTCACCATCCACACTAGGGTCAACGAATTTTGCAACTGGAGCTAGGGAATTAAGTTTTACCCTCCATTCCTTTACACTCCTAAAATTTGAACTAGCTAACCACTTAAATGAATTTTAATTAACCCCAAAATTTACATGTTGATAGTAGACAATTATTCAATCCTCATAAATTTTTAAATGTTTTATGTAAAAATTTTAGGGGTTCAACTAGGAGCACAAAGATAGAACATAGCCAAACATACTAAAACAAAGCATACACATACAACAGTTGGGGATTTTGTTTAGGCCTTTACTGAGATCATTTAGTTTGTTATTTTAGTGAGCCATAGCCAACACCTAGCACAACAATCATACAAAATTTAGAATGCAAAGGATACTTACACAGGGGGACAAAATTGGGGAAAGTGACAAATAGTCTACTGCAAGCAGTAAAGGTACTGCATTTTTCCAATTTTGAGTTCCATACATGTTGATACAGGCAAAAACAAGTAAAATATTCTTCATCAACATTATAGATCTACCTCTTATGGACAAGATAAAAGTGATAGAATCAAAAGAATACAATAGAAAGTAAGATTTATACCAAATCTAGGCGACCATGACATGATAAAAAATATATAACTATTTATATAACCATGAAAAAATGATAAAACTACCATCTAAATACTCTTAACACACTTAGATACATGGGAAAAGTATCAGAAAAATAGAAACCAAGCACTCCACTAAGCAAAAATAAGCAAAGATACAAGCACAACACACAAAAGGGGGGAGATGGGTTTTTATAGAAAATGGAAGCACGAGGGTGCTGGCCTGTAACGACCCGACCCAAAGTGCAACATAATGAGCCTAAGTCATTTCTTTAAAATGGTTAACTCAAGTTAAAGATCTATAGCTCATTCTCACTTATAAACAGGATCTTTTCCCAGTAGGTATTAGATATTGGACTAAGTTGAGGGAGTTATTAGTAAGTCACTTATCAAAGTGTGACTTCTGGTTGAAGGAGGTGAATTTCCTCGGACATGTTGTCTCAAAGGCGGGAGTTGCAGTGGATCCGTCAAAAGTGAAAGCAGTCATTGATTGGCCACAACCTAAGTCAGTCACTGATATCAGAAGCTTCCTCGGTTTGGCGGGTTACTATAGGAAATTCATTAAAAACTTTTCCTTAGTAGCATCGCCGATGACCAAACTTACAAGGAAGGGGGTTAGGTTTGAATGGAGTAGTAAGTGTGAGAAGAGTTTCCAGTCTTTAAAGAAGAGTCTAACAACTGCACCAGTCTTGACCCTGCCTAATGGTAATGAAGGATTCGTAGTCTTCAGTGATGCGTCTCGGTTGGGTTTAGGATGCGTCCTTATGCAAGATGGTAAGGTGGTGGCTTACGCATCTCGCCAATTGAAGATTCACGAGCAAAATTATGCAACCCATGACTTGGAACTGGCAGCAGTAGTTTTTGCCCTAAAGATTTGGAGGCACTACTTGTATGGGGCCCAGTTCGAAGTTTTCACCGACCATCAAAGTTTGAAGTATATCTTCACCCAGAATGACCTTAACCTTCGACAGAGACGGTGGATAGAATACTTGAAGGACTATGATTTCCAAATTTTATACCACCCGGGAAAAGCGAACGTTGTGGCCGACGCGTTGAGTCGGAAGGGCAAGATGGACAAGGGTCAACAACTAGCTAGACTTTGGGCTATGTCAGCTGAGGTGGTAGCTATTAACCCGGTGGAACAAATGACAGGAATACTGGCGAACCTGGTTATCTCCAATGAATTGGTGGACTGAGTTAAGCTAACACAAATGGAAGATGAGAAGCTGAATGAAATGTTGGACAAAACTCCCAACATTGTAGCAGATTCCAACAGTGTAATCAGATTTAGAGGGAGGTTGTGTGTACCCAACAATGATGCATTAAAACGAGATATTCTGGAAGAAGCTCATCGTTCAAGGTTCTCAATACACCCTGGTGTTACAAAGATGTACCAGGACTTGAAACGAACCTACTGGTGGGTTGGAATGAAGAGGGATGTGGTGGATTTTGTTTCCAAGTGTCAGACGTGCCAATTGATCAAAGCCCAACATCAACTACCCGGTGGATTATTACAACCTTTAGAGATACCTACCTGGAAATGGGAGCGTGTCACATGTGATTTTATTACTAAACTCCCAAGGACTTTGAAGAGACATGACTCTATATGGGTAGTTGTGGACCGTTTGACTAAGGCAGCTCATTTTATCCTCACAAAATCAATAAGGACTGCGGAATACTTAGCTGAACTGTACATAAATAATATTGTCAGGCTGCATGGAATTCCGAAGGAGATAGTCTCTGACAGAGATCCCCTATTCATGTCACATTTTTGGGAAGTTTTCCAAAAAGCTATGGGGACCCAAATCAAGTTAAGTACAGCATATCACCCCCAAAGTGATGGTCAAAGTGAGAGGACCAATCAAACCTTGGAGGATTTGTTGAGAGCTTGCATCCTCGATTGGGGAGGAGATTGGGAGAAACACTTAGCCTTGGCTGAATTCACCTATAATAACTCTTACCAAGCCAGTATAGGAATGGCACCGTTTGAAGCCTTATACGGTAGGCCTTGTCGATCTCCATCATGCTGGTTGGAATCTATAGAGATGTTATAGTCGGGCTAGAAAGGTCGTGGGCTGGGGCTAGCAACAGGCCAAGTATAGGCATTTCGGGGACAAAATTTCCTAAGGTGGGTGGATTGTGAGATCCCTCAACTTAGTCCCACATCTAATACCTACTGGGAGAAGATCTTGTTTATAAGTGGGAATGGACTAGAGAGATCTTTAACTTCCGGGGTACCCATTTTAAAGAAATGACTTAGCCCATTATGTTGCACTTTGGGCTGGGTCGTTACAAATGGTATCAGAGCAGACCTGGTTCCGTGTTAGATGGTGGGATGGACTAGGGATGTTGGCTAGGCTGTCGGTCACGGGCCAAAAAAGGTCACGGGCTGGGGATAGCAACGGGCCAAGACTAGAAACGTTAGCTAGGCTGCTGGTCACGGGCCAAAAAGGGCGTGGGCTGGGGCTAGCAACGGGCCAAGAATAGGCATTTCGGGGACGAAATTTCCTAAGGTGGGTGGATTGTGAGATCCCTCAACTTAGTCCCACATCTAATACCTACTGGGAGAAGATCCTGTTTATAAGTAGGAATGGACTATAGATCTTTAACTTCCGGGGTACCCATTTTAAAGAGATGACTTTGCCCATTACGTTGCACTTTGGGCTGGGTCATTACATGGCCTCTGATGAGCCAGACCACAGGGCATGGTCCACTAACGTCATAAACAAGGTGCCACCGACTGATAGGGTATGGGTTGGGTACAAAGGCACCTTTGCACCAGCCTCGAAACCCTAATCTTCAACTTTGCCAGTGCAAGGGCATCAGGAGAATGCCTTTGCACTAGAAGCTAAGTGCGCACACTTAGGATTCACACCCAAAGGAGCCTGGGATGACCTCGAGAACTATGTTGTGGGTCCCTTGAGCTAGGAAGGTCCGAAAGGGATTCCAAATACACGGCAAGCAAAGTAGACTCACAAAAGACTTGGTCCTAATGCTAACTAGATTCGACTTGGCCACACAACAAATGAAAAGGTTGGGCACATAGTGTCCAAACAGACATACCAAACATTGAAGGAGGCTGAGGCTGGGGAAACATACACTATACCTGTAAAACCCATGACTTGAGTCAGGGTTTTATATTCAGGACTGGTCGGTTAGACCGTTATTTTCGAGTCGAGTCAGTTTCAGAACACATGTACTGAGCTGACGCTAGTCGCGTGTATGAGCTATGAGGGTCATGCGTACCCAAGTATATGATGATAACATCATGAACACAGCAGAACAGAATGAGTTATTAGATATATGTGAGTATGCCAGTCATTTTTTCTTTATTTTTATATATAGTGGATCATAGAATTAGTTTTAGGCCATTTACCGTATTAGGACGCGTTACGGGCACTTTGGGTGGGTTGTTAGTCATAGAGCATATCATTATAATGTTGTGGTATTTGTTTGATTTTACAGGATTTTTCCCGATTTTTATGAATTTTTTTAGGTTTTAATACGACCTAGTTATTATACTTGACTCGAGCCGAAGACCCATCAACTCTTATTTACGAAATTGCCACCCTAGTTATTTCTCCCCTCCCGACGTCTTCTTCCCAAAACCCATCCCGATGCCTCCCCCATGCGTGCCACCGTCGCCGTCACCGATGTGACCCGGCTGCCGATCGTCGCCGACTAGCCCCGCCACAGCGTCGCCGTGCCTCCCCGACCAGGCCCGGCCACCATCTGGCCTCCACGATGCCGGACCGCCGCGACTAGCATCACGCCAGCGTTGTGCTTGCGTCGCCGAATCCAGCGCCGGCGACCATTGCCACCATGATCGGGTGGTCGCCTCGACACCCTCAACCACCCAGCGACCTTTCCCCACCAGAGTGGACGCCATCGCTACCCACTGTTTTAGGCATTTTCCGGCGAGCCACCACTTCGACGTCGTAGATGCATCGGGCTCGCCGAGCCGGAAAACCGGAATTGCTGGAATTCACCGGATCTTCTGCGGAACTCACCCAGTCAAACCTGATTGAATTTTGGATGCCGAAGTGCGCCAAATTTGATCTCCGAGACACGCGACGGAACCCTAGCCATCGCCGATTGCCAACGACGTGAGGTATAATTACCTCCGATTAGATTATTTAAAATTGATGATGATTGTTAGTATAGCATGTTAGAATTGAGTAGTTATCATGATGAATGCCAGACTATGAATGAAGTAAAGATGTGCATGATGTGATTACAGGGAATGATAGTTAAGTTATTAGATGAACTAAAGTTAATTTAAGCATGATAATCGAGTACAACGTAATTTAGGAAATATAATTAGATTGATATTTGTGAGATCCCTCAACTTAGTCCCACATCTAATACCTACTGGGAGAAGATCCTGTTTATAAGTGGAAATGGACTATAGATCTTTAACTTTCGGGGTACCCATTTTAAAGAAATGACTTAACCCACATTACGTTGCACTTTGGGCCGGGTCGTTACAAATGGTATCAGAGCCGACCTGGTTCCATGTTAAATGGTGGGCTAGATTAGGAACGTTGGCTAGGCTGCCGGTCACGGGCCAAAAAGGTCAGTGGGCTGGGGCTAGCAACGGGCCAAGTATAGGCATTTCGGGGACAAAATTTCCTAAGGTGGGTGGATTCTGAGATCCCTCAACTTAGTCCCACATCTAATACCTACTGGGAGAAGATCATGTTTATAAGTGGGAATGGGCTATAGATCTTTAACTTAGGTTAACCATT
>JAURVB010000550.1:0-40035 GCA_033002965.1 Piper betle | reverse complement strand
ACCCAACACTTTCGTTCATTTAGATAAGCACCGAAAGTGATTTAATTTTGTCTAATAGGTTGCTCTACTAGCTGTGCTGTTCGAATTAAATCTGGACAGATAAGATCACAACCGGAGGCTCGTGGAAATGCTGATGAATTTAAGATGAAGTTTGTCAGCAGCAACCAAGTTCATAAAGCTGTTGTAGTATGATACGGGACAAACTGCATTAGGTTTTTAATTTCACGACTGAACATAAAAGCCTGGAATTGCTCCTCAAATTTAGTAAGTTGTCGGGTCTTTCTAGTTGGTGGTATTAGATCTATATAACAGTAACTTACAGCTGCAAATTTCCTTTTACACAATTGTAGTGTTCATAACTAAATGTTAAATGTAACCCTGTCCATGGCTGGGAATCAAAATTCTCAAACTCCATGTACACAAGGGAACTTAAACAACTTTGAGAGGCTGAAAACAGTTGGACAAAAAAAATGCAAGTATTATTGTGGATGACTGTTAAGCGTTTAAAATATATAATATTTACCCATGTTTTTAATATGATTTTGTACTTCCCGGGTATAAACATTATTAATTAAGTAATATTTTACTTTATTTTTTAGTTAATTAATATTTTATTATATATGCTTAACTTTGATGTTTTAATGCAGAAAAAGATGAATAAATTAAGCTTCGGATTTGATTAGTCATGACACTTGGCGCCACCCAATGGCTACAATGTATGGTGTTCAATGGAGTCGAACAGTTGGAAATGTAAAGGGACATTATAATTAATTAGATTACGTCGATTTGTGAACACCCTCTTCGAATTCTTGTATCTCCACTTCTATATAAAGGGGTGGTCATTTGTTGTTGATCATATCTCATCTCTTGGCTTCAGATTGTAGTAGAAGTAGTAGTTTTAGTTTTTGTAATTTCTTTCTCTTTCGTAATAAAAGTTAGTTTCTTCTTTATATTGTTTTTTTATTTTTATTATGGAGTAGTCTATTATTTCGTTCTAGAGAAGAATGGAACTTAACATGATTTAATTGAATTTATTTCAAGCTTTTACTCTTTTATTCAATCGGAATGTTTGAATTATCATATTCTTAATGCTAAGAATAGATTGATCACCTATTTTTAGATCATGAGGTTTAATTAGATTTCGGGAGAAATTAATTAGATTAGTCATTGATAATTCATCATACGACGAGTCTTTTGACTTGTTTGTCGTTGTGGTCGGAAGATACACAACACCGTATGCGGTTGTAAGGCAATTCTTAATGCGTTATTTTGTTGATTAATCAATTATCACCGGGAGGTAGAAATTGAGGCAAAATAATAGAAGCATGAAGGAGCGGGAGCCACCATGTCATATAATTATCCTAGATCGACAATCCGAGGGAATAAAAGATAAAAGTAAGATATGATGAAGATTAAAATCATGTTAAGGGAAATTCGACTCTAGAACGAGTTTTATAATTTTGACTTCTCTTTTAATTTAAAGTTAGTATTTAGATTCCGTTAAGTTAATTATTTTTGTTTTGTTCTTAATTTTATTTTCTTTAATTAATTTAAGACAATTCAACTCTCTGTGGGAACGATAATCTGATTTATCATTATATTACTTGTTACGACCATGTACACTTGCATGCTATTAAAATTAGTCTAACAATGACGTGCAATGTTTCTGAAGAACTATCAAGTGCAGCTTAACATCTAATTTCTGCGTTTAGTCTTTTCTTTGAGATGTACCAAAATTTTAACTCTCATCTCTCACTTCTATGCTTTTAAATTAGTTTGTTAGCTTCAAGTAATCATATAGCCTCTTTTTCTATTGGGTGAACGAGAGCAAGTCATTAGGCATTGCAATTTGTAAAAATGGAGAGGATGAACTCGCATCTCTTATTAAATTTATGTCCAGGGGTCTGCACTACTCTGCGTTGGCTTCCCACCTTCAGATGTGGAAGTAGAAACACAAGATGAGGACGAGGTAATTGTTCATCATAGAAGTTGGGAGAAGGAAGGTGAAAATGGAAGCTATGTTGGTCTAATATTTGTAGCTTTGGCAGGTTTACTGGCTTCAGTTTGGACGGTATTTTGCTCGAGGACCCATTGTAAGTTGTTCTTACCTTTCTTCACACAGAATATCTGATATGTTTACCTTGTGTCATGCAATAGTTAATTGGTATTGGGCACTCCTGCTGAAAACTATAGGTTTAGGAAACATATTGACGCTTGCTATATGATATCAATTTTTCAGGAAAGAGATGATTACGCATTAGAGTTGGCTATGGCTGATGAATAGAATAAAACTAAGGCAGTTGCAGATGCCCCTCTTTTTATAAACTCTCATCACCGTTATTACTAGCAGTTAAACTGATATTTGTATCTTGATGTTTGATTTGTTGAACCCCACCGTGGTCGGCTATTTAAGGTTGGATGTTTAACATGATTGACGAACGAGCATGGTTAATTGAGCGTTTTAGTCGATTAATGTGTCAGCCAACTCCTAATTTTGCATGCTCGAGTATTTTCAATGGAGCCTTTTCTTCACTGGGGAGCAATAATGTAGAAGTGATGAAGCTTGTTTTATATTTTTTATACTGTTCAAACTGTCAAAAGTTTATATTTCATAGTATAGCACTGCTACAAAGACAACTCAGAAGAAGATTTCATTATGCTGAGGTGACGTGGTGTATATTGGCATAGTTCACATGCGGAAGAATATAATTTATCAGCCCTACACTAAACTCAAGAAGTGAACATGAAACAGTGTTGTACTATCTTAAACTAAAGCAATTTGACAGCATCTATATCTAAGAAAGTATAACAATCAGCACCACCACGAAAGTACCGTCACGATGCACAGACCCGCACTTCATCTCTGGAGAAATATTTGTAAGCTCTTTTAACTGTTTATTTCAGCCCCTGAACTTTGGAGACACAAATATGATTCCCGTCGGAATTATTTAACAGCCAACTTAAGTACTGAAAAAACAGCGCGCCGGGTTGTCTGGTCTGAACAAAACCTTGCAACCTTGCTTGACGTCCCAAGAGTAACGTAGGCCATGCGATAGGTGTTGGTAAATCTATCTAGGTCACTGTTGCAAAAATTTGCCGATTTAAATCGGATCGGAGGCAATCCCAATTAATAAAAATAAATAAATTGGTCTTGGCTCAAATTGGTTTGTAAATCAGCCGACCCGATTTGAGCCAATTCCGAACGATGACGAGGAGGCAGTGACGAGCGATTATGGGGGGAGGGGGTGCTAGGGGGCAATGGCGGCGGGGGGAGGATGTAACACCCCAAATCCGGTTCACACTCGTGAACCGAACCGGCATGTTACCAGCCCCGGTTAGGTTGGCTAACCCGAACCTAACTCATACGGATCCAATCTCGGCGTCTTAAGATGTAGATACGACTTGTCGTGCATGGATAAATTCATAAAACCCTAACATGATACTACATGGATGACATGCAACCTAAATTTCACACCAACACAATTACAATCAAAATTTGTAAAAATTTTAAAATGAAAGGGACAGGATTTCCCCTAAAAATGCAATTAGGGGCCACCCTGTCAAAATCGTATATTCAAACATATATACGTATAGCAACGATAACATTCACACATACTTCTAATCTATTATATTCATCATTCTCTAAACTTTGGGTCCTAACCCATCACACTTTTGCTGCGCTACTCTGATCATTTCACATTCTATCATGTCTCATGCATTTGAACATGTCATTCACAATATAATAACATAATAACACAAAATTAAACATTCAGAAATCTAACATGTGTGTGTGTACAAGACCTCATTGCTCCTCCGTCCAAGCTGGCTCCTCCAACTCGTGATTATTACCTACATATAGTATAAAAACACGTCAGTAACAAGTGTTACTGGTCCGGAAAATAAAATAACTATAACAAGCTGGCTATGAGAGCAAACTCTCATATGAAAGAAAACATCATACTCCACGTGAACACTCTGAAGGGCACTACTGAGGAGCCACTGGGCTGCAGACCCGGTAGCATCCCGAACTTACTGATCTGCTGCTGGTACTATGCTGCTCTCAGCACTTCTTTTTCAGTACTTCTCGTGAAACTTTATCCTAAGCCCTCTCCTTACCTCCATATTTCTCCTGGCCTTGAGCACGAAGGCCGAGTACTCTCAGGCAGTCGCCTTTAGTACCCTTTGAACCACAAGTCCGGACATGCGCTGTACTAAACAGTACCCGTAAACCTCCACGTTCTCCGGGTGTGAGAACTCAAACGCGGAGTTATCAGGATCCCTCGGGAATGGAACAGTCCGCTGGCACTAATCCAGAGCCCGCTTTGACTGTCACGGCATCCTCTGTATGGTACGTGCAGTCGATTTCTCCATCTCTCGTCTCACAGAAACACGAAAACTATATATATATATAGGCTTGGGTAGGGAGTTACATAATAGGCCCGAAGGCAACTTTTGGTGGATCTTGTTTTCGAAATCAACCTCGAGGGATCTCATCCTCGAGGGGTTATTAATCCGGAAAATGTTCGATTAAATGGCCCGAGTTAAGTGGGATCCGATAAAACGCCACTTAACCCGTCCTGCAGACAATAAATCAAACATACAATAGAAAAGATTAAAATAGACGAGTCCTAAACGGACCTGGTAGAAGCTCCAACGTGTCATCGCGCCTAGGCGGCGAGCTCCTACTTCGTACCTACACATCAAAACTAAATACTAACGCCCGCTAACTAAATGATGCATCAAACACAATGAACATCAATCACAATTCAATCATCAACATCCAGCAACAGTTAAATAATCATAAATTTAAATAATTCTAGCTCATCCTAGTCATACCAATTTTATTGTGTTTTTCAAAGTTACACCCTGATCACTTATCATGCTGAGACTCCTACCTCATTAGATCGCTGAACCTTCATTCACACTTAATCTCATCATGTAACTTATCATTTCATCCCTAATTAGTCATTAATCACATCATACACAATTATCATGCTCAACTCGATCTACCTCATTAGATCACTCCCTATTCATTCTCAATTAATTGCATCATGCAATCATCACTACACTCATACTCATACGTTTATCATGACAATTATTCAATTCTAGCATGTTATACTAACAATCATAATCAATTTTAAAGAAATCAATCGGAGGTAATTATACCTCACGTCGTCGGCAATCGGCGACGGCTAGGGTTCCGTCGTGCGTCTCGGAGCTCGAATTCGGCGCTCCTCGGCGTCCGATGTTCGATCGAGTCCAACTGGGTGAGCTCCGCGGAAGATCCGGTGAATTCCGGCGAATTCCAGAAATTCCAATTTTCTGGCGGTTTTCTGGCAGCTACTGGCATTTCCGGACGCTTCCGGTGGTTTTCCGGCGACAATAGCCGGCGGCGTCTACTAGCCGGAAAGTGGTCGTGTTGGGTACCCTCGGAACCGGCTCGGCGAGCCCGACTCATCTATGACATCAGCGTGGCCAATGGAGGCGGCAGCTCGCCGGAAAACGGCAAAACAGAGCCGGCGGCGATGGGTCGCTAGATCCGGCCGGCCACGGTGGTGACGGCCTCCGTTCCAGTCGGGGAAGGTCGCTGGAAGGCTGAGGGTGCTGAGGCGACCGACCGATCGTGGCAGCGCTGGTCGCCGGCGGCGGGATCGGCGACGGAAGCGCAACGCGGGCGCGGCGTCGCGGCGTGGCTTCCTCGCGTCGCGGCGGTCCGATGGGGGCCGGACCTGGTCGGGGCGGCAGGGCGACGTCGTGGCCGGGCTGGGCGGCGTCGATCGGCGGCCAGGCGGCGTCGGCCGTGGCGGCGGTGGCGCACGAACAGGGGCGGCGCGGGCGAGGGTTTGGGGAAGAAGAAAGGAAGGGTCGAGGGTGTGTGTGGTGGCAAACTCGTAAATATTACTTGACTCGTCTCCAGCTCGAGTCAAGTATAATAACTAAGTCATATTAAATCCTAAAAAATTCATAAAAATCGGGAAAAATCCCGTAAAATCAAACAACACCACAACATTATAATGGTATGCTCTATGACTAACAACCCACCCAGACTGCCCGAACGCGTCCTAACGCAGTAAACGGCCTAATACTAATTCTACGATCCATTATATATAAAAATAATAATAAAAATGACTGGCATACTCTCATATATCTGATAACTCATTCTGTTCTGCTGTGTTCATGACGTTATCATCATATACTTGGGTACGCATGACCCTCATAGCTCATACACGCGACTGGCATTGGCTCGGTACACGTGTCCTGAAACTGACTCAACTCGAAAAATAACGGTCGACCCGACCGGTTCTGAATATAAAACCCTAACTCGAATCGTGGCTTTTACAGAGGATACGGCGACGATGAGGTGACCGGGGGCAGATTGGGTGGGGCAACGGCCGGGTGAGCGGGGTACTGGAGGGGCCGGTGGGGAAGGGGGTGGCGGGGCGGGCCAAACTGGGCGTGGGGGGAGGAGGCGGGGGAGGCGAATTGGGCTGGGGCGGGGGCGAGGTGAGCAGGGGATGGGCAGGGCAAGGTTGGTGGGGAGGCACAGAATAATATTCTATTTGAAAAACATTGAAATAATGAAGCATGATCGAGAATAGGCAAACTATCCTATGATTTCTCTATGCAAATGAAGAAAATACAATGCATTAGTTGTCTAGAAATTATAAAAAACATGATGAAGAAATTATAATAAAGAAGAGAAATGAAGATTCACTTCTACTAAATAGAGAACGATTAGGAGAAATAGAGGGACCAAATGATACACCTAACAAGTGGTCGACCAATTTACCGTTTTACTAACCATTTTAAATTAAATTAAAAAATATCCAAGTATTTTTTACCATTTTATAAAATGGTAAAATAGTTTTACTTTTATCGTTACCGTTAACTAATTTACTATTTTATTTATTCATAAAATTTTAAGAATAAATAAAATGAATAAAATATAATATTATTAATATATTTAATTAAAATTTTATACCATTATATCGTTTTAAAATTATTTTAACATAAATATATTATCGAAATCACTTCAAATTTTTAATTTTGAAAAAGATTTTGTACTATTTAAGATTTTTATAGTTTGCATTAAAATTTATTAATGATTATTGTTTACTGTTGGTCAAAATAATTAAAATTCAATAGTAATAAACATAAGAAAAATAATAAATATTATAAAAATAAATAATAGTCAACAAAATTAATTGTTAGGTTGTCCCTCTTCCGTAAATACATAAACTTATACTCTTTTGAGGCAAAAATTAAGATTTTCCAAATTTGGTTAATTGAAAGGAATAAAAGTAACCTAGGCACTTTTCTTCTTTGGTTTTTCTGGTTTCTGGGTTTTGGAGAAAAAATTACTGCTATAAAGAGAGAAAGAAAATTGTGTGGATTAAAGAAATGTAAATACTTTGTTGAGATTGACTTGCAATTGTCAATGGTAACTTCGCTAAGTTCTTAATATGTAATATTCTTTCTTTATTATCTTTTATAATTTTATAAAAATATAGTTAATTTATACTTGGGAGTTTATTCTTTATAGATTTATTCTGTATCAAAATTCGTGACATAGTAAATTTGATCTTGCCGTTTATCCTGTAATTTTTTCTCCAAATTGAGAGTTTTTACATAAAATTATCTTATCTTCTCTCTCTATTTGTTTAGTACTTCTCATTTGTTATGATATTAAATAGAAATATTTATATTTAATTTATTTAATTAATCTCAACATTAATAAATAATAATGATTCCGAAACATACGTTCGCGCACGCAAACGCCGGTGCGTCCATAATCGGTGGAAGTGAAAAAGTCAATGTCATGTTATCCAATCAACTCTTTGTTCATCAACCAAAGCTCGCCAGCTCTAAAGCTCCCCCTCTACCATCGCCATCAATGGACCTTCGCCTCCCTTACCACCTCTCACTGTCCCGCCCAAGCCTTACCAAAGCCCTCCCCGCCGCCGGCTGATACGGTCGGAGCTCACCCCGAGCTCGACGACCAGGCACAGAGTCACTGTTCATGACCGGCAGCGTGGGGTGGTCCATGAGTTCCTTGTTCCAGAGGTACTGGTTTTGAGCTTCTCTGTGTTTTTTTTGAAAGGTAAGAAGTGGGTACTGTTTAGTTGATTGATTTGGTTTTTCTTGGGTTAATTGTGACGGTGTTGAGCAGGACCAGTACATATTGCATACGGCCGAGGCCCAGGATATTACCCTCCCGTTTGCTTGCAGGCACGGTACTATTTGATCTTATCTATCTCTCTCTTTTTTTTCTAGAAAAATGATTAAATTAATGAGTGGATTTGATGATGTGAAATTCATGGGTGTTAATGCTATGCCCATAATTTGTTTAATGTGTGGTTAATGTTCAATTTCTGAACCATGTTTTTTAAGATGTTTTTTTTGTTTGTTGATTTTGTACTTGTCTGCAATAGTTGTAGACTGTTGTTGAGTAGATATATCGTTACATTTTGCAGTCTTTTTTTCTGACAATTTTAGAATGCATGTGAATACATCAGTTACAAGTATTTTAAAAATGCCTCTAGTTGTAATTGATGCTTTCGATATTTATTGGCCTTTAAAATTCCACCTTCAACTATGTACTCTCTAAGATGTGAGTGATCAATGTCATATTTCTAAGTATCAAGTTTTGGGTCTTGTACCCGTACATGCTGAGTCACAAGATATCTATTTTGGCATTCTAATTGTTCTCTTTAATGTTTTTTGTATATATATATTTTCCTAAATGTACCACATGTAGTTCTATTCAGATGAGTAGAACTATTTTAAGGAATTTGCTTTACCTTTGCCTGCACTTTATGCCTAAAAGAAGGGTAGAATTTAAAGTTTGTTTTTTTGGCAAAAAATCCTGAATGCTTTTTGTCGTCATATTTACTCCTTCAATTGTCTCTCCACAGCTCTCAGATGGGTTGTCTTTTTAAGAAAAACTCATTTGTTTGGGACTAATTATTTTATTCTTCAATTTTTTGAGATAAGCACTGATCGAAAGAACTTTAATTTGGTTTAACAGGTTGCTGTACTAGCTGCGCTGTTCGGATTAAGTCTGGACAGATAAGACAACCGGAGGCTCTTGGAATATCTGCCGAATTGAAAGATAAGGTATGTCAGCATTATTCAAGTTCATTTAGCTGCAGTAATATGATGTAGGACAGACTGCATTAGGAAATTTTGTATTTGATGAGAACCTTCATCTATGTGAATAAATAAAAGCTTTACTGTGACTAGATGATCAATTTCACGACTGAACATAGAACCGTTGAATTGCTCCACAAATTCAATTCTAAGTAATCTGTTCTTGAGAGTTTGTGGCCTTAGATTTATATAATAGTAGCTTACAGCCGGAAATTTCTTTTGAAAACATACACTTTCAATAAATTTATGTTATAAGTGCGAATACATTTGTGAAGTAACTGTTTTTTTAACAAAGTTCATAACTAAATGTAAAATGTAACCGTCCATGGCTCAGAATCAAAATTATCATACTCCATATAGACAAGGGAACTTAAACAACTTTTCAGAGGCTGTAAACAGTTGAAAAAAATGTTCAGAGGCTGTAAACAGTTGGAAAAAATGTTAAGTATTATTGTGAATGACTTGCACTGAGGATAAAGAATTGTAAAGTGCAGCTTAACTTTTAAATTACATAAATATTCACCCGTAGCTTTTGCTTATGCGCACTCAAAACATTTTTTGTGAGATTGACCAATAAACTCTCATTTTCCGTTTACGTACTTTTAAATAAGTTTGTTAGCTTCAAGCAATCATATATCCTTTTTTATGTTGAGAGAAGGAGAATGAGTCGGCTTTGCAAAAAAAGAGATAATAAGTTACCTCTTGTCAATATTGTTACCAGGGGTATGCACTACTCTGCGTTGGATTCCCATGTTCAGATGTGGAATTAGAAACACAAGATGAGGACGAGGTAATTGTTCATCATAGAAGTTGGGAAAGGAAGGTGAAAATGGAAGCTATGTTGGTCTAATATTTGTAGCTTTGGCAGGTTTACTGGCTTCAGTTTGGTCGGTATTTTGCTCGAGGACCCATTGTAAGTTGTTCTTCCTTTTCTTCATACAGAATATCTGATATGTTTACCTTGTATTCTGCAATAGCTAATTGGTATTGGGCACTCCTGCTGAAAACTAAAGGTTTAGGAAACATATTGACGCTTGCTATATGATATCAATTTTTCAGGAAAGAGATGATTATGCATTAGAGTTGGCTATGGCTGATGAATAGGACGAAACTAAGGCAGCTACAGATGCCCCTCTTTTTATTAACTCTCATCATACATTATTACTAGCTGTTAAACTGATATTTGTATTCTGATGTTTTGAGTTATTGAAGCCCACCGTGGTCGGCTATTGAAGGTTGAATGTTTAACATGATTGATGAATGGGCATAATCGAGCATCTTAGTCGATTAATGTGTCAGCCAACTCCTTATTTTGCATGCTTGAGTATTTTTTATGTAGCCTTTTCATCATTGGGGAGCAATAATGTAGAAGTGATGAAGCTTGTTTTATGTTTTTATCTTCTGTCCAAACTGTTTAACGTTTATGTTTCATAGTATAGCAGCTACAAAGATAACTCAGAAGAGGATTTCATTATGCTGAGGTGACAAGGTGTATATTGTGTCAATTTTTTTTTGACACAGTTCACATTTTGATGACTCTAATTTTATGAGCACTACACTTAACTCAATAACATGCTTTATGATAACATGGTTTTTGTTAGAAAAGGTAAGTAATTTTTTTCGTGAAGAAATATATTATATTATGAAAAAATTTATATGAACTATACACCCCATATGAATCGACCTTGGGTATAGTTCAAAATAACTAACTATTGTCAGAGACTTATAACTCATCTCATATAGTATTTACCAGCCAATTTCAATCCTGAAGTAGGACTAAGACCGAAAACATTACAATTCCATGTCTCACACTATACAATTGTAACATTCCACTACATTCTGCCTCATTAGTGCTCATTTTAAGTAGCTTTTGCTTCGGTTTTTTGGACTTTTTTCGAGGGCCCAAGTAATCCTTTTCTTAGTCTTTTCTTAGGTTGCTACTTCTTAGAGGCAATAAGTGAAAATATTGGGTGGCTTCGATACTACATGTTATAAGCCTTGGGTACATCTTAAAATGACTAGACATTTTAAAAGACTTATAATTTATTTCATATATTACTCGTTAA
Source organism: Piper betle (assembly GCA_033002965.1). Classification (NCBI taxonomy): domain Eukaryota; kingdom Viridiplantae; phylum Streptophyta; class Magnoliopsida; order Piperales; family Piperaceae; genus Piper; species Piper betle. The sequence goes on along the minus strand of JAURVB010000550.1, from coordinate 28,819 downwards.
CTAATTTCAATCCTGAAATGAGACTTAGACTGGAAGCACTACAACCCTGTGTTCTATATTATAATATTTTAATATCATATACCTTATATGAGCTACATGTTTAATTTAAATATTTTTTAGCGGGTTTCACAAAATAATATTTATATATATTAAAAATAGGGTTCATAAGTATAAGGTTGATAAAATTTTATCTTTTTTTAATATTATTATCATATAGTCTTAAATTTTTTAATAATGTTCGAGTTAATAGGTATTTTAAAATTAATTTTTATTATAATTAATTTGATAATGAAGATTAAAAGGTTAAAAACATTAGATTATGTTAAAATTTTATAAATACTTTTATTATTTATTTATTTATGTAAAATGTAAATTACGAGACCCATGAAATTATTCAAAATAAAAAGTGTAATTCATATAAATTATATGAGGTGTAGGTCATGTGTACAAGGCTTTCACATTCTTTTAGATTATTAAGCCTGTGATGCATGGGCCGAGTAAAAAGTGAGAGTTTGTGGGCCAAGTCAACTAGCTTTACCTAACCCTAACCCTAACTGAAGTTACAAATTAACTATGGCAAAATTCCTTAATTCACACAAACATTAGGCTGGTTTTTTGATGACATTGAGGTTTTTTTTCTTTTCTCTGCAAGAGAACATTGAATTTAGATTTTAATTGTATATAACTAATATATACTTAAAGGTTACAACATATAGTGTATGTCATTTTGATGTATTTATCCAAATATAAATCTATAAGCTGGTTGGTTGTGTTTTTTTAAACCTATGTTTCGGGAAAAAAGTAAAATTGTAGCAATGACGGGTAAGAATCGCTTTTGGTAAAACACTTTTTAAAAACTACTATTAAACATTTCATAATAAAAAAGAGGGATTGATATCTTTTTTATTTGTCAAATACTTGAACAAACTTTAATGTTACGATAATTTGAACTCTTTTAAATTTTATAAATGTAGAAAAAACAAATTATTTTCAAATATTTGTTTAAAATTTCATGTACAGTTTTCTATTTTGTAACCAAATGCAATGAGAGGATGAGTCCTCCGGTTATTCAAAGTTCAATTAAATTTAATTTAGTTTGATACTCGGTTTAAGAAAACTCGACTTAAAATTTAACTTAGACATTAAACGAATCGGGTCTGAACTTGTACTTGTATAATTTAGTTAGACTTGAAGTTTAATATTTTATATAAAGAATAAAAATTTTGACCATATTTACCTCAAATTTTGTTATATAAATATAACTAAATTATAAAATATTATTGTATGATATCAAATTTACATAAATTTATAAATGATTAAATTATTACTATACATAATTATATTAAATTTAAAATATTTTAATTATAAATTAAATTTTAATAATTATACGAAAAAAATAACATAAATAAATGTTAATCTAATTTAAGAGGATTCAAAAAAGACATACCCGTTTAGGGTCCGAGTCCAGCGAACAAGTTTTGGCGGTAAACTCTTCCCAACTCCCGCCAAAATCTTCCTCTTCCCTCCGTTTCTCCACCCCCGATCGATCCCACTCCTCCACCTCGCCGCTGCCATGGATTCTCCCTTCAAATTCCTCTCTCATGGTGCTCCCTCCCTCCCTCCCTCCTCCTTCCTCCTCTTCACCTTGAACTCTTTTCTCTCCTCTTCCTGTTGAACCTCGCTTGGTTCGTTTTGCTCGCTTGTAGCCTCCTCACTCATATTGGCATGCTTGGTTGCTCCACCTGTGTTTCTTCTTCGCCTTTTCAGTAATCTCTCGACATTTCTTTTCTGGATTTGGTTTCTCATTGGCTCTTTTTTTATTTTTTTCATTTATGCTGTTTTCCGCATTGTTCCTGCAATGCAATTTGACTGTTTTTTTTTACGATTTTTCCAAAAAAAAAGTTGTTTTGTTTCTTCGGTTTCACCTTGTTTTTTATAGTTGGATTGACGAAGAAAATTGGTTTTGTGGTGTTAATCGTCATCTGATCTTTTTGTGTTCTTGAGATGTTTTCTCCATCTGATTCTTTGAGTTTTTCAATTGGATTCACCATTTCTTATTGTTTTTCACCGTCAAAGTTGCCGATTTCAATGTTTAATGTCGTCTTCTTTCTTCCCATTTCAATTGGATTGATCAGTTTTTTTCCCTCATTTTTCATCATAAAAATCGCTTCTTGTTGCGGATTTCTATTCGACTCATCCCTTTTCCCTCCATTTTCATCATAGAAATCGTTTTCCTCTTCAACCGCATGCAGGTTCATCTTCGCCGGACGACTCCCTGTCGAGCCCCCATTGCCAACACCAACTCCTCCCCGGCCGCGCCGCCGTCTAGCGCCGGCCGGCCCGCAGACCCATCTTCTCCACCCCGTCCTCCTCCGGCCACCGCCTCGCCGTCCGACCCCGAAGTCGCGCCGCCCATGTACGTCTGGGGCACCAACATCAACGTCCACGACGTCAAGGCCGCCGTCGAGCGCTTCTTCCGCCACTTCCGGGCTCACAGCTCCGACCTGGAGGGCAAGTACATGGCCGCCATCTGCCAGACGATTGAGTTGGAGGGGGATGTGATCGTCGTCGACGCGCAGGACGTGTTTGATTACGATCCCGATCTCTACAACAAGACTGTCAAGTACCCCGACGAGGTGCTTGCGATTTTCGACCTCGTGCTGCTTGATATCATCGGCAATGTCAGCCCCCTTTATGAGAAGAGCATCCGCGCTAGGCTCTTCAATCTCAGATCGTCAGTGGCGTTGCGCAGTCTTGATCCCTCAGGTTGATTTTTTCATTGATTTGTTTTGTTTTTTTTGAATCAGTTGTTGGAAGTTATAATGTTTGATATTTTGACTGAACTGTTGTAAATTGTTGCATTGGGTAGGCATTTGGAGATTGATATATGTAATGGTGATGATAATTAGATGCTGTTAGATTTTTTTTTTTAAAAAAAAGCATGTATGATTGGTGAAACAGTGAAAATGTTTTTTTTTTTTTTGAGATGATGGATTGTTGTTTGTTGAACTGGGTAAACATTGGAGGCTGGGGTGGTCTGTGAGGGGGTGATAATTCGATGCAGTTTGATTTTCTTTTTAATCGGTTGTGATAGGTAAAATCGGGAAGATGTTTTTGTCTTGGATGGTGACGATGGTTTGTGGTTTATTGAATTGGGTAGATATTGGGAAACTGGTGTCTTTGAAGGGGATGATAGTTCAATGTAGTTTGATTCTTTGTCTTCAATCAGTTATGGTAGGTAGAAAAAGTACTTGTTTTTTTATTGGAATGACGGATTGTGATTTGTTGTTGAATTGGGTAGATATTGGGGGCTGGTGGCTGTGGAGGGGATGATAGTTCAATGTAGCTTGATTCTTTGTCTTCATACTGTTATGGTAGGTACAAAAAGTACTTGTTTTTTATTGGAATCGTGGATTGTGATTTGTTGTTGAATTGGATATATATTGGGAGGCTGGTGTCTGTGAAGGGGATCATAATTCGATGCAGCTTGATTCTTTGGTTTCAATCCGTTATGATAGGTGCAAATGTCTTTGTTTTCTTATGGGATGGATGTGATTTTTTGAATTGAGTAGATATTGGGAGAATGGTTTCTGTTAAGGGGATGATAGTTCAATATAGCTTGATTCTTTGGTCGCAATCAGTTATGATAGGCAAAAATGTTTTTGTGTTTTATTGGAATGACGGATTGTGATTTGTTGAGGTGGGTGGATTTTGGGAGACTGGTGCCTGTGAATTGGGATGCTAATTTGATGCAGTTTGACTCGTTGTTTTCTATCAATTTTTCTTGGTGAAAATGGTTTTTGATTGGAATGATGGATTTGATATGTTGAATTTCGTAGACATTGAAAGATTGGTGTCTGTGAAGGGGATGATAATTCGATGCAGTTCGATCATTCTGGAAATCAAAGATGCTGTATTTCGGTGCCTCATTTGTGGTCACTTCACTGAGCCTGTTCCAGTTGATAAAGGTGATTTAGTTTGTCATTTTTTCCCTCTCGTTAGTATGACGGATGGGATGTTTAATGTGAAGCTCTTTTGGCAGGCCGGATTGTGGAGCCGACGAGGTGTGAGAGACAGGAGTGCTTGGCTTTGCATTCTATGACACTTATACATAACAAATGCAGGTTGGGTATCTAGGTTTGGCTACAAATTTGGAATTGATTTGGTTTGCTTTGCTGTAAGTGGTGGTTTTGTATTAATTTGGTTGCTTTTCTATGTGTCACAGGTTTGCAGACAAGCAGATTGTTAGACTTCAGGAGACTCCAGATGAGATACCAGAGGGTGGCACGCCTCACACTGTGAGCTTGGTGATGCATGGCAAGTTGGTTGATGCTGGAAAGCCAGGCGGCAGGGTGGAAGTAACAGGGATTTACCGGGCAATGAGTGTTAGAGTAGGACAAACACAAAGGACTGTTAAATCTTTGTTCAAGTTATTAACTTGTGGACCTGATTGCCATTTGATTTTGATGGCTCCTTGACTTTCTCCATTTGAACCTCTTTGATGAACTGCCAACTGCAGACATATGTTGATTGCCTGCATTTGAAAAAGACTGACAAGTCAAGAATGCAAGCTGAGGATCCTATGGACGAGGATGTCACTGCCAATGGAAACTCTAAACAAAATGAAGAGCCATTTTATTATCAAGACAAAGTATGACTTATTTAGTTCCATTGTTGATGCTAATAGTTTTAATTTTCAGGGTTGCTATTTAGTATCTTAGTGATGATGCTTGCTTTGATTGCCAGGTAGAGCAACTGAAAGAGCACTCTAGACAGCCTGATATATATGATAAGCTAACTAGGTCCTTGGCTCCCAATATATGGGAGCTCGATGATGTGAAATGAGGACTTCTTTGTCAGGCATAGCTGGTCCATAAGTTTAATAGAGAAGAACATCTCGGACCTATCTTAATGCCTGGACCCTTGATGCGAGTCTGTTTATGCAAATTAGTTGTTTGGTGGAAATGCGCTTACACTTGCATCTGGTGCAAGTTTTCGAGGAGACATTAATATCTTGCTTGTTGGTGATCCTGGTACCAGTAAATCCCAGTTGCTTCAATACATTCTCAAGCTCTCACCTCGTGGAATTTATACTAGCGGAAGAGGGAGTTCAGCTATGGGACTAACTGCTTATGTTTCAAAGGACGCTGAAACTAGGGAAACTGTGAGCTACGCTGCAATATCTTTTGTTACTAGTCAGCTATAACATTAGAAGTATGTGAACTCTGACCTTCCTAGTGAAAACTTCAGGTTCTTGAAAGTGGGGCCTTAGTATTGAGTGACAAGGGCATATGTTGCATTGATTGACAAAATGTCAGAGAATTCGAGAAGTACGTTACATGAGGTGAGTATATGGCCACAACGGTGGTGGGCGTTTATTTTCAGAATCTGTTTTTATGTGCGATTTTCTGGCTATAATGTACTTCTCTTATAGGTGATGAAGGAACAAACTGTTTCCATTGCAAAAGCAGGAATTATTGCATCACTGAATGCTCGGATGTCAGTCTTAGCTTGTGCAAACCCAAGTGGTTCTCGCTACAATCCTCACCTCTCTGTAATTGACAACATCCACCTTCCTCCTACATTGCTCTCCCGGTTAGTCTTATGAATTCTTGGGTGAAAAGGTTGAAATATTCATTGTTTCTTCTCAATAACTGCCATCTTGCAATGAAACATTTTCAGGTTTGATTTGATTTATCTAGTTCTTGACAAGGCCAATGAGCACACAGACAGACATTTGGCCAAGCACATAGTGTCTTTGCACTTTCAAGATATGGAGGTACTTGCTTAATATATCGTCTCTCTTGAAGATTCATTGACCATTCTTTTAGCTACTTAAATTTAAATACAATTTTTGCTGGCTTCATGACAATCACTTTCCTTTTATTCAGAATTTAGTGAGTGACGCGTTGGATGTATCTTCATTGACAGCATATATCAGTTATGCTAGAAAACACGTTCATCCCAAGTTGTCTGATGAGGCTGTAGAGGAACTTACGCGTGGATATGTTGAAATGAGGCAGAGAGGGAATTTCCCAGGCAGCAGTAAGAAGGTATATAATGCCAATCTTGGAATACTTGACATGCATAACACTATAGTTCATAGTAAACATTTGGAATTGAAAACTTTGGCAGGTAATAACTGCTACACCAAGGCAAATTGAGAGCCTGATACGTGTCAGGGAAGCACTCGCACGAATTCGCTTCTCTGAATGGGTATTTGTTTTTGAACATCTGAGATAATTTGCAAGGGATGAATAAACTAATTATAAGTTGTGCAGGTTGAATTGCGTGACGTGGAGGAAGCATTCAGGCTTCTTGAAGTTGCCCTTCAACAATCAGCCACTGATCATTCAACAGGTAAATCCTTCTAAAAATTAAGGGTATTTCCCCCATCAGAGTGAGAAGTTTTTCTGTGGAATACATGATCTGTTCGGTCATTCTATTTCCTGAACTGACTTGCTATTTCTTTTTTATCAATAGGGACAATTGACATGGATTTGATAACAACTGGGGTGTCTGCCAGTTAAAGAATGAGAAGGGAGCGCCTTTGGAGCACACATGCGATACAGTAATGCAAACCATGCAACTAGGAGGTCCTTCTGTTCGACTACTTGAGGTATGTTTGCAGTTTTGGTTTGAAATGTCTACTGTTCCAATATTTACCATAACCTTTTTCTTATGCATATGCAGTTGCTGGAATCTGTTAAGAAACAAAGCTCTGACGAAATCAACCTTAATGATGTGAGTAACAAAAATAATTTGATGTATTTTTAAATTAGGTCTTGAAAGTTTCTCATATTTCGCTTCTGTTAGACAGCTTATCTTTTAGTTTCAATTTTTTTCCTTAGCTGCGGAATGCTATTTCTATGGTAGCAAGTGAAGGGTTGGTTTCTCTTCATGGTGACAATGTGAAGAGGATATGATGCGGATAGAAGCCTGTACACACTAACAGAGTGATCCACTGGAAAGCTTAAATATATTGGTTAATCACGCTCTTATCCATCTAAAGAGAAACTATTCCTATCCTAAGCATAATTGCAGCTTGTAGAAAAAAGGCGAAATTCCGCTTTTATCATAATACAGGCTTTGATTAATGAAGTAACGATTAGAATGGGAAAATCACTTGTTTGTGTGTGTACTATATTCCATGTATTTTTCCCACTGGAATTGGGATGTGATGATATTTTAGACGTGGCAACGTAATTATTTGGATGTTAGTTCATGTACTAGGATGGATTATCACTAGCTATTGTTCATCTTTTCTCAGACTGCAATGTGTATTTCTCTGGATAATCAAATTATGATCTCGAGTGTTCAGCTCCATTCTAAAGATCCATTCACAAACTTCCCCACTGTTAACTTAGCGTCTCCATTGGGGATTCTGGGTCATCGTCTAATACTATCCTCTTTATAAGCACTAACCCCACTGTTAACTTAGCGTCTACATTGGATGCTGAATTTACCATAATTTAAACATTGATTGATGTGTGAAACTTTTTAGGCAGCGTCTTCAACCATGCAAATCATATCTTTATCCCCTTGGGACAAAATTATTAAGATGGCTAACACTCTAATCAAACAAAGTTATTGGATGACATTAAAATGCAACAGGCTTTTGCAGAGAGGGGCAGGCTAATATTAGAACATACGCAAACACGCCAAAAAACGCAAATTCCGAAACAACGTACCCCAACGAAAATAACCCAACAAGGGATTCTTACTCAAGGGAGCATCAAATGAATGGGCCTAAGCTGGTCAAAAGTGAACCACAAAAGAGTCAAATTTTACCAATTTGTACCAAAGCAATCTCAACGATATCAAGGCAGCTACAGGATACTACCTAAAGAACGGTTCACACCTTTGGCCTTAGTCTCCTTACTTAAATGTGAATATTCGTTTGCCACTGTGAAGTAGTACATGCATGCGATTCCAGATTGGACTTTCGAGCTCTCCTAGTCCTAGTCCCTGGCCTTGTGCCATTCATCAACCTGTGCATGCAGAGGAGGTTACTATAGCCTTTGGAGAAAAAAAAGAGGTTACTACAGATAGACAATTTATGTCGTATTTGCTTGTGTCAAATAGTAGACATTATTATCTATATGTGTGATGAATAATCAAACATCCATGTGGAATCAACACGTTGGCTTAGATCAATACACCAAACAAGTGCATATGTGAAATGTTGTATGCTAATATGTGTAGCTTTGTATTGTTTATGCGGGCATAAATCTAGGATGACAAGCTAATTGAGTCCCTTGTGACATAATATACAAACTAAAGCCATCAATATACCATGATTCTATCCAAGGTAATGCCAAAAACAAGCATTTTTTACAAGAGACTGGACTAGTACTGGTTCTAGCTGTACAATCCACACACACAACATTATTAACAAATCTATAACAGAGAAGCAAAGATGTATAAAACTAATGTTTGTGTCAGCTGTATGATCAGTAGCTACTCATCCAGTTGGAGGGGCAACTCTTCTACAACTCTTACCAACCTATTGCTTAATGTGTCTTCAAATATAGCACAACCTGGCCATTGGAGTTAAACAAATGATTCCAAGTTTTGGACAACCATCCAACCAATCTCCACTTAGGGGACGGCCTTTGGCTTTTCCCTTCTCTCCTTTCAACTTCTTATACATCTCACTCTCCTCAATGCTCCACTCCATTACACCTTCCATCAAACCTCAATCTCTCTCTTATCTTTACTTAGTGATCACTATGTCTACAATGCCAGCTTCGTCAACAAATTCCTTACTTCCTAGTCCTCCTCCATTGGTGTTTGATGCATCCATCCTCAACCGCCAAGCTTCCATCCCTACCCAATTCGTCTGGCCGGAGGAGGACAAGCCGCAGCCAGTGGAGGAGCTCGTCGTCCCCGTCGTCGACCTCCGGGGCTTCCTTGCCGGCGATCCGAACTCCACCGACGAGACTGGAAGGCTCGTAGGTAGTGCATGTGCCGAGCATGGCTTCTTCCAAGTGGTCAACCACGGTGTTCCTCCCGACCTCGTCGCTGACACCCACCGCGCCGTTGACTTCTTCTTCTCGCTGCCACTCGGTACGAAGCAGCGGGCAAGGAGGCAGCCGGGGGAGAGCTGTGGCTATGCCAGCAGCTTCACTGGTAGGTTCTCGTCCAAGCTCCCATGGAAGGAGACTCTCTCCTTTAGACACTCGTCCTCCCCTGGCTCCCCCAACATGGTTAGCAGCTACTTCGTTAATGTGCTTGGCCATGACTTCCAACACACAGGGTAAGGATCACAAAACTTTGAGTATCATCATCACCATCATTATTATCTTAATTGACACCACTTTGACAATTTTATATAACTGTTTTTGATTATTTGAAGACAAACCCAAAAAGCCTTAGCCTGTAAAGAATCTAATGATCATCGCAATGATCACTTCTCTTAGCTAGTGTCCACTATATATATAATATATTTTGTATCACTGATTTATTGCTTTTGATGAAAACTATATCATCGTCACCTTTACAGACGATGACCCAAAATTTGTGTCACCGATTGATTGCTCTTACGTCAAATAAGGCACATGACCCATGAAAGAAACATGAGTTTAACCATAAAAGATGTAACTCAACATATCTACATGTGTGTTCATAACAGAGTTGTGTGCCAAGAGTATTGTGAGGAAATGAATAGGCTATCCCTAAGCATAATGGAGCTGCTGGGAATGAGCCTAGGAGTGGGCAGAGAATACTTCAGAGACTTCTTTGAAGGGAATGATTCAATAATGAGGCTAAATTACTATCCACCATGTCGGCAACCAGATCAAACGTTGGGAGCTGGTCCTCACTGTGACCCAGCATCTCTCACAATCCTACACCAGCACTTGGTGAGGGGTTTGCAGGTGTATGTTGAAGGGGAGTGGAGGTCCATTAGCCCCAGGTCGGATGCTTTTGTCGTAAACATTGGCGATACCTTCATGGTAAGTTAGCTCTATACTCTTGGTTTTTGATTGCAGTAAACTGCAGCAGACTTGTCTTCTTGTGTTGGTATAGGCTTGGGAAAGTGATCTCCAAGTTTCTTGCTGCTCCGTTAAGATAAAAACTATAGGAAAGGGTGGTGCTTCTGTTCATTAGGGTATTTGTTTTGTTCAGATTATTAGTGGCTTAATTGTGATCATTTCATCGGTTTAGTTTTCAACTATCTTCGTCTATATAAATCATCTGGATAACAACACCATTTTTTTTAAAACCTAATCAAAATTCAAAACAATTTAATTTGTTTATCACTGGTCTAACTGGTTTTAACCCTGATAAGATGTTGCGCCGTGCCGGCTTATATAAAGATAAACTCTAATTTTATAAATAGATTTTTATTGAATAATAAGATAGAATATACTAATTTAACATATTTGATATAGCTGATCTTGATTGACTCTGACCAAAAGATATATCCTAACTAAAAGAAGATATGTTATAGTAATTTGATTTATTATTTATTTTTATTATATTTTGATTAGTAAAATTTTTTATTTTTAATCACAAATTAGTATTGATTTCCCTTTTATTAATAAGATTAGATTAGTATGTTCACCACTAAGTGTAGTCCAATGCATATGTATAGATTTGGGCCGTCTTTGTAATCGGACGGCCCAGATGCGAGCTCAAAGCAAAAATTTTTTTACCCCAAGCCCACAATCACTTTACCAATATCTCTCTCTCTCTCTCTATATATATATATTCAACAACATATTTTCCCAATCAGGGGCATGCACCAATTATAATATATTTTACTTAGACACCCATAATAATTAATTTATACAAGAAAATAGGTTTTATGCGGTAAGAAACTGATTAAGTTTAAAATTTGTAAATAAAAATATTGCTGTTAAAATTGTGAGCATCTACGTTTTCTTATAGCATAAACATCATGTAAAGAAAGAGACAAGTAGCTTGCAGGTTTATCAGGTGAACTATGGCTCGTTGCATGTAAATGATAGTAACATGGCTTCACATGAGGTATGCTTACCATTTAGGATTTGGGCAGTTTTTTTGGGAAAGTAAATGTCACATATCAGCATTATCTTTGGAATTGTTAATCCCTTGCATGACATTTAACTTTAAACTAAAACAATACATTAAAAAAACATAGTTGAAACCTCTAGAAAGGATTGTATGGGGAACATCAACTTAATGAAGACAAAAATTATTTGATGAGCCAATGGAAAATTAGACACTCGATGGCCATGTTAATTAGCTAGTTAGCTGACCTCCATATATACATCATTCAAGCTAAATATTGGGAATATCCAAAGTATACGAGTTTGCATTTAATTTATTGATCGACCATCTAAGAATTTTTTGGGTATATACTTATATTGAGCATGTAATTTACTTGTGCAAGATTACTGGAATTCTTTACAGGCATTGTCGAATGGCCGGTACCGGAGCTGCCTACACCGCGCAGTGGTGAATAGCTGCACGCCGAGGATCTCACTGGCATTCTTCCTTTGTCCGGAGATGGAGAAGGTGGTGAGGCCGCCGGAGGAGTTGGTGGATGATGAGCACCCTAGGAAGTACCCGGACTTCACCTGGTCCACGTTGCTCCAATTCACGCAAAAGCATTATAGGGCAGACATGAACACATTGGATGTCTTCTCTAGGTGGCTCTCTCCCCCTCTCTAGCTTGACTTGCTAGTTGGGTAGTGCTTCAAAAGGTTTTTGGGGCCCCAAAGCAGAAGAGTAGAAAGATCAGAGGCACTAGTAGTGACTGAATAATAATTAAGTTGATAGTTTGGTCTTGTAATCTTCTTGGACAATTTTACTTTGTCAAGAAAGGGTGTAAGAAGTTAGGATGGTGAAGGATTAACAAAGATGAACTAGTTAAGGTGCCATGAAGATGAACCCACTACTGAAAAAATGCCCAATTTATGCTTGATTCCAAAAGAATAAAAATTAAGAGCAAAATAGTTTCGATTAACAGAAATGAATTAATAGAAAAATAAAGCTACTTCGCAGTCAATGGCATTTTAATTGTGCTTCACCGCATTGTTAGTTGAAACTTGTAAGGTCTTGCAAATTAACACATTTTATGAGTTGAATCAAGGACATATGAACTTTTAGATTGCAATTAGGGTGCAAACAATTACATTTGTGAATCAATAGTGGAGATTAAGATGCCAAAAATATGAACACTTGAGTTGCAATAGAATAACATACGTTGGAGGTTAAGGAATATATTGTTGGGTTGTCCTTCCTCCGTAAATACATGAACCTACAATCTTATTTTGGACAAAAATTAAGATTTTTCAGATTTGATTAGTTGAAAGGAATAAAAGTAACGTAAGACGCTTTTCTTCTTTGGGTTTCTGATTTTTGGGTTTTGGAGAAAAACTGTTGATGCAAAGGGAGAAAGAAAATTGTGTGGATTAAAGAAAAGTGAATGTTTTGTTCAGATTGGTTTGCAATCGTCAATGGTAACTTTACAAAGTTCTTAATCTGTAATATTTTTCCTTTATTATTTTTTACGATTTTATACTAATTTTATAAAAAGTACAGTAAATTGGTATTGGGGAATTTTTTCTCCGGTGGATCTATTCTGTATTAAAATGTGATATAGTGAATTTGATCTTGCTGTTTGTCCCATTATTTTTTCTCCAAATTTCGAGTTTTCCATATAAAATTATCTTGTCTTCTCTCTTTATTTACTTGATACTTCTCGTCTTTATGTGTTAAAATAGAGAATTTATATTTAATTTGTTTAGTTAATCCCAACGTAGAGGATGGAATTTCAGCACTCCAACAAAGTAATCCATGGGTAGCATTAATACTTCATTTTCTACTACTGTTGTCCAGCGTGGATGTCTGTGCTTCCGACAGAGCTGCTTTTTAATGGGTCACTTCAGGATAGCGTGGAAGGATAATATACATGACTAATTTATATGATCAATTAATCAATTCGTTCCCAAATGGACATGTCAAACAACCAATTATTACATTTAGTATTATTACATATGAATTGTGATCCATTGATTAAACTAAAGACATGAACAGAATTGGGGAAACAGGATCCAAATCTTAAAAAACACTCGGGCCAAATTCTCAAACATCATCCATTTTTTATACATATATATACCTTCTGCATATTTGTGGCAATTGGTGTCTCCTTAACCTTTTTCCCAGTTATAAATTAGAGAGATATTTTCTTGTCCAATGCACAGAACTCATGTGCATATTTGTCTCCAGTGTGAACCGTCTATCATTAAGAAATAGAAAACAAGGGGGTACAAGAGAAGACGTTACGATCAAATCTACTGAATTATAGGAAGTGGGTCTTGTCCTACTGGCTGTCCTAAAAGACTATGAGACACCATGTTTTTCAAGTGGTATTTGATGCAATATCTCAAGGACTCTCGGGCAGAATCTTTTCCTGGCAAGTGAACCAACGCAGCTGCCATGGCTGGGGAAAAGATGGCGTACCACAATGTTCATCAATTTTTCTCATTTTCTTGGATGCCACTTTCTCACTCAGAAAGGAAATAACACTGCAACTTCAATCTTTTTCAACAAAATCATCACTCAGCAAATCAACAAAACCCATAGTAATTTCCCACTTCCCTTCTAATTTACCTACTATCGTACCTGAGTGAACATGGTCTCCACCCGACATGCATAATGCATATGCTAGTACATGGAAGTGCATACCATGATCCTTATGTCTATCAATAATTGCATGCATTGCAGGGTGGATATGAAATAGTAGGCCGTTCTCTCGTCAATACTATTTCAATTCTTATCCACATTATTAATTACCTTGAATTCTTGATTCCTACCAAATTAATAACGTATCCATTTCAAATTTTCCATTCTTCAGTGTATTCATTAGGTTAATTTGGTCAGAGGTGGTGAGTTAGATTTCTCGGGCTTCATTAATCACTTAAACCGGTCAGTTTGTACTAATATAAGTCATCATATTTGTAAAGAAATGAGGTATGGTTAAAAAGAATTTGTCATAATATATATATATATATATATATGCACCTGCGCCAAAGGCAGAGTAGCGCCCCTGCGCCACAAAATAATCTGAGCCGTCCGATTATAAGGACGGCCCAGATTAATAAGATTTTTAAAAAATAAATTTAAATTTAATCTGGGCCGTCCGATTACAAGGACGGCCCAGATCGGGCACCCCCAATCCTTCCTCTGGCGGCGCCGCCGCCGTTGTCGCCCACTCCTTCCTCCGGCGCCGATGACGACGGCGATGACGTCGGCAGGGTTGGGCGGGGCGGTGGGAGGTGGCGGAGGGAGGCGGCGGAGGCGGGGGCCGAGCGGAGCGGGGCAGCAGGGGCAGGGCGGTCTCTGGCGGAGGCAGGGCGGTGGCCGGCGGGGGAGGGGGGGGGGCGTAGGGTGGGGGGGAATGCGGGGCGGTGGGTGTGGGCGGAGCGGGGTGGCGGCGGGGGCGGGGGAGGCGGGGCCGGGGCGTGGCGGTGGGGTGTCGGGCGGATGGGGGGCTGGTGGGCGGAGGGTGAGGGCGAGAGGGGGCGGCCCCCACCCACCGCCTCGCCCACCCCCGCCCGGCTGGCAGCGGCCGGATCCCGGCTGCCGGCGAAGGAGGGGGTGGTGGAAAATTTTTTTATCAAATCTAGCCGTTCGATCATAATCGAACGACCCAGATTATCCTGGCGCAGGTAAGGGTTTCCTGACTCTTGCAGAGGAAACCTTTACCCTATATATATATATAAATAAATAAATAAATAAATAAATATATATATATATATATATATATATATATATATATATATATATATGAGAGAGAGAGCTAATTTTGTATTAGAACATCGAGTACCCTTAAGTATTCGGATTGAGTAATAATTATTCAAGAAGCCAAAAACATTATTAAATGTAATATTTATATTAAGTCATGGAGCACAATTTTACATATCATTAATTGTCATCTCCCACAAATAATAAAAACACTATATTCATATGTAGTATATTGCATGTTCCTTCCCGAACAAGTGCAGTTTGAGTATCCAACACTTTTTTAACGCCCCTTACAAATGGATATTTGTTTAAAGTATATAGTTAACTCAAATTAAAAATTTGTATAATTTATCCTCATAAATATGTTGGATATTGCTTTAATATATATTAGATGGGAGAATAAATTTAAAAATCTCACAATCCATTCACTTTAAGAATAATTTTATTTACTTAGTTCAAGAGTCTAGCCCGGATCCAATCTAACCCGTCCATCATCCAATACAATTCTGATATTATATATAATTACCCAAATTAAATATAAATTGATGGGCTAAAATCATTTATTTAAAATAGCTAACCGCACTCGTAGAGTTGCCTGCTATTTTATGGACGGTTGTAGATTTAAAAGTATAAAAATGGTAAAATAGATGACAAAATTAATTGAGTTCACTTTTAATTAAAACAGTAGAGATCATTAGAAGATAGAAAAGAATTTAATTATTTCTTACATAAAAAACTTGTGGTAAAGCCAGTTAAAACTCTAGCCGGTACCCAAAGAGGGGGTAGGTCTGTTCAAGGTTTCAACCGCTAAGGAAACCCTTGATTAAGAGGACAAGATGACTTGGAATATACGTTAAAAGAAAAAAGTAATCAAAGGGTATATTGTTGATCAAAATAGATTAATTAGAATTGGAACAGTTGCTCTGGCTTCTCCACCAGTGCTATAGTAATATGGGTTCCGTTATTATAAATTGCCAACGGTTTAGAAAACAGAAATACGTGCTGGAAAATGAAAACTACCCTGCATGAAATATGTAAGGATGTTGCATATATCGACTGCATGTGATCATTCACTAACTTTGCAGTCTGTGGAGACCAAGTACAAAAGCATCATCATATAAGAAACCGTGAATGTACTAGACAGGGAACAATGTTGAAAATCCATCAACATGATAGCAAATCTATACTAAAATGGAATAAAGAGGCTCCTCTCCCAGACAAGAGTTCATGGAGAATATGGTGGGCATGCTTGGGCGTTGACTCCCGTTTAGGAAAGTCACATTTTTCTCTCCTGAAATCATAGCAAAGAGAAGATAAAGAGCAATTGCACTCACATTGTGTGCTACCAGAAGTTTGTGATCAGGAACTTGAGATTGCACTTCTTTCTGAAAAAGATGGCGAAAAGTCCAATTAAGCTTCACGAGACATGTCTGTACTTAAGCAGTGGTGACTGTTTCAGTCTTTTTGTTCTGTTGTAGCGTTAATTATGGGAGCAATAGTGTGGTTTTCCAATGAGATCAAGAATGGCAGGCATGCAAGACGGTTTCTGCAAATTAGACTCTCGTTTGATGCAGGATTGTGGCTGAGCATAGCCCAACATTGATGGGCCTATTTCACTAAAAATGTTGGCCTATGAAATGGGCCTCATGTCTTTCTGCTCCAATCTACCTATCAAATCAGATATACCTGCAACATATAATTTACCTGTCTACTACCTAAATATGTAAGAACTCACCCATCAAATACTTTAAATTACATGAACTGAAATAGAACGGTCCAGAGTTTTAAAATTCCATTTTTGTTTTAAAAATTTCCCGAGAGACTCCGTGCTTCCCGAGTCCAAATTTATATCATGGAATTTGTACTTCCAATAAAACTAAGGGAACTTCTCAAGGTTACGGTTGTAATAGTAGTTGCTATCATCCCATGGGCAATCACATGATTGTGTAACAATGTACAATGAGTGCTCGATCGAGTTGTTGTAAATTGCATTGATTTAGATCAGATCATAAACTTGATTGCACGAATCTTCACTATTCCGAAGAAGATAGCAAGGACCAGGCCATCAAAGCTGGACAAGCGGCAATTACAAAACAATGACAAGTGGCGAGATAAACGATTTAAGAAAGCCGACGTCTGAGGAGACGAGTCCTTCCCATAATAAGAGCATCATGAAGGAAGCTCTTTCTGAACCCTGTCCACCTTTGGGCTCACCCCGTTCACGTCGGCTCTCAATTTGAGCAACACGTCGGAGTCTCCCTGGAGTCGTTTGCCATCTTGTTTAGACAGATAACCAGATTCCTCTGACCCTTTTAGTGTCAATCTAAAATTTGATGGCGGACCTTTGCCACCTGCAAATTGGATTGTGTGCCATCCATCTATGTGGGTCTTGTTCTCAAAGGGAACCAATATCTCTGATTGATCTCCTGCTATATTCAAACGTGAGTAACAATAAAAAAGCTATTACGTACATTATGAATCTTGGGTCTTTTACGCCCCCAACCAAGTTTTAATACTATCAGTAGGTCTAATGGGCTCATAAAATAGACTTGTAATAGGTATTACGGGTCTCTTTTAATCTTAAAGTTAACTCAAAAAATAAGATTTTCTCATTAACCTTTATACAAGTCATCAACATCATCCACAACCAATGTAAAATAAACCCAACAAAAAATATTGAACTAAGAGGAGTGTCTAGCTTCTAACTACTTCAAGTTCAAGTGTTGGTTGACTTAACTGGTTTTAATCTGGAAGTCTTCAACCTCGTTAGCGTTTACTCCTAGAGCCCATTTATTTGAAATCTTAGTGTCAACCTGCACCTTTCTGATTCTCTCATGACCTTCAGTACTCTCAACATCAAATGAGGGGACGTCGGATTCCTTTGATCCACTACCCATATTAGAATAGCTGCGCAATTATACTTGACAGTGAGAGATACAAGGTATTGGGTTTATCCTACATCGGTCGTGTATGAGATTAGTGACTTGTAAATAGGCTAATAAGAAAGCCTTATTCTTTGAACTAGTTTTTGGATTAAGAAAGACTCATGATACCTGTTACAAGTTTTTTTAGGGGCCCGTTAGGTTCGATGTGTGAAGATAAAATTATTGGGTTTATCCCACATTACAAGTCTTTTTAGGGGCCCGTTGGGTTCAATGTGTGAAGATAAAATTGTTGGGTTTATCTCACATCGATCGTGAATGATGTTGGTGACTTTTGTATAGGCGAATGAGATTGCTGAGTTTATCCCACATCGGTCGTGAATGATGTTGATGACTTATATATAGGCTAATGAAAAAGTTTTATTCTTTGAGCTAGACTTTTGAATTAAGAAGAAGAAGGACAAACCATGTGACACCTATTACAAATCCAATGTGAGATTAGAAGGATTTGGATTAAAATGAAAAAAGTCTTATTATTGTTTGAGCTAGGCTTTTGAATTAAGAAGGAGAAGGAGAAAACATGTGACACCTTATGCAAGTCCAACGTGAGATTAGAAGGATTTGAAGTAAAATGAAGAAAACATGTAACACCTATTGCAAGTCCAATGTGAGATTAGAAGGAGAAGGGTTTCCAATGTGAGATTAGAAGGAGAAAGGGTTTTATTCTAACTTCTCCTTCTAAGCTAGACATGAAGATAGACCCCCATTCTCAAGTCTACCGTATCTATCGGATCTGGCTTCCACGACATGAACAACCTACGGTACAAATGAGAACTGACAAGAATGGAATCCATCTCCTGATCCGGCGCTGCAAGCATCCTGCTCTTGTTCTTCGGTGAAATACTCACAACCACACGCTTCAAATTCAAGTAAACCAGCGACTTGCCCCATGAACACCCTCATTCACTCCACGCTTGGTGTTACAGCCGTGATTCATGGGCGTTGCCGGGAACTAGGGTTTGGGTGTTGTTCCTAGGTTTCCCACGTCCATGAGGGGGTAGCGGTGGCAATTCGAATGGGGGAAACAACATGCCGAAGCTAACCCGTGTTGAGTTGCAGGTTACAAACCGAAGTGTACGAGGCTGCCGAGTAACCGAGCAGCCACCAGTACCGAGCAAAATAGGCGGTACTGTGTTGGGGAACAGTACCTGAGCACTGTAGCGGCGAGCGCGCGGTCATGCGCGCAGGTGTGCGCACGAGTGAGCGACAGGCGCGCTTGCTTGACGCGAGCGCGGCTGCGTGCGGCGTGGCGCGCGCGATGGCGTGCGTGGACTTTCGCGCTAGCCGCGTGGCACGCTGGTGTGCGCGGGTGTGCACGCAGGCACGCGCGCGAGAGGGTGCTTGTGCGTGCGGCAGTGCATGGGCATGCACGAGCGGCAGGGCTGGTGCAGGGCGGTGGTGGTGGACCTTTGCCAGCATATGTTCGGTGGATTGCTGAGGGAGGTTGGACCATGTCTGGACGTTGCTGGGGTCGAGCCGGTGGGCGAGACGGGCTGACCAGTGGTGCAGCCAAAGGGTTTGTGATGAAGCTTCATGGATGTTGCTGGGGGTGTATCTTGGTGGAAGATCTGATGCATATCCAGGACGTGAAGGCTGCAACTAACTTCTGAAGATAACCACAAGGCCGTTGAGGGTGAACCTGGACGTGGTGTGGTGCTAGGTTGCTGGATACGGTGGAGATTGCAGATCTTTGTGGATAGAGATGCTGGATCCGGAGTTATCTGAAACAGAAGGGGCGTGCATATATGCAATGGGGTTATGCTGGAAATAGATCGGGTGAACAAGGAAGATCACCAGGTGGGTGGATCAGGAAGAAGATCACCAGATCAAAAGGAAAGACGTGGGAGTGGATCAAGAGAGGAATCGAGTCCGGTGAGGAGGAGAGTTCCTGAGATTCCAGGCGTGTTCCTTTGTGAGGAAAAGCAACGGGGTGCGGCTGGTGAGAAAGAAGCGTGGAGTTGCTGCAGCCGGTGTTCGTGGTGAGCGCTGGAACTCCATCGGCTTGCTGGAAACCAGGTACACGTTGTTAGGTTGCTTGTGTTGGCAATCGGGATAGAGTTACTCGGGGAGTAATTCGTTGTGCGCCTTTGTATTTGTGGGTACATTGGGGCGAGGCTGTGGGGGCTGTCCACAAGCCGAGCAGGTGCTTGAGAGGAGAGTTCGAGTGCTTGTAAAATCCTTATGATCGGGTTAATGATATAAGGTTGGGAAGTGTTTTCCCGTAATCTGTGTTTTGCTTGTTGGCTGGCGTTTAGACAGGGAACTTCTGTATCCTAGGTCACGGTCGAAGTTTACAAGGCAGCCAGTTGTGGGAACTGGTGCTGAGACGAGCAAGGGCAGACGGCACGAACCCAAGACGCGTAATTGCTGGTTGGGCGATCGGGCAGTGCAGCGTGTGGTGCTGTTTGACTTCTGGAACAGCCTATCGGCAAGGCGTGTCGGTAGCCAGAAGTGTTGTGTCGGTGTTTGGTGCGGTACAAACACATTGTGATCGAGCGAAGGGTTGAAGGCAGCAACCTCGGGGTGTTGAGGTTGGCCGAACACAGGTTGGTGTTGGCGTGCAGGCTTCCGTAGTTTCTTCAAAGTTGCATACTTGGTGTTAGGCTGGTGTTCTCGTGGTGAGAATACGCCGCGCGGACTGGTTAGGATCGAAAAATTTTGGGTCCTTGAATCAGGCCCGTGACAGAGGTATCAGAGCTGCGTTTACGAGCCAAGTTCAAGTGCAATTGAGGGACAATACGCATTCAACAGTTGTTCGCTGATTCGATCACATGGACACACGATCGACTGATGCTCTCAGGGAGAGGGTGGCACGGCTGGAGGTGTTGGTTGGAGGGCCGACCAATGGTGAGGATAATAATCACACGGTGTTTAATCGGTTGGAAACCCTAGCTGAAGTGTTCGAGCGGGTTGCTGATGCACCAGAATCCAGTGCAGTGCGTGATGATGGAATGGCTGAGATAGTGGAAAATCTCAGGGCAGGTTTGGAGGAAATTCGTTCAGAGATGGCTCTTCTGAAGCGGGCAGTACTCAACCAGCCTCAGCACATTGTTGCTGACCAGGTAGCCGAAATCCCAGGAAGGCTTAAGGTGCCGGAGCCAACGAAGTTCAGTGGAATCCGATCATCAAAAGATCTGGAGAACTTCATCTGGGAGATGCAGGAATATTTTCGAGCTACCGGGATTCCTACTCATAAGCAAGTCTCGATGGCCAGTATGTTTCTAACTGGCGATGCCAAATTGTGGTGGCGGACACGCACCGAGGACGACGAGAAGGCTGGACGTCCTAAGATTGAGACTTGGGGGAATATGAGGGAAGAACTTAGGAATCAGTTTTTGCCTACCAATACAGCTTGGATGGCGAGGGAGGCTTTGAAGAAGCTTCGACAAACTGGAACAGTGCGTGAATACGTCAAGCAGTTCAGCTCATGTCTTTTGGATATTCAGGACATGTCAGAAAGCGATAAACTCTTCAACTTTGTGTCTGGATTGCAACCTTGGGCGCAGGTGGAGTTGAAGCGGCAAAAGGTGCAGGACTTGCAGACCGCATTAGGTGCAGCCGATGCCCTAGTAGACTTGAAGACTGCTGCTGGTCCGGGTGGAGGTGACCAAGTTTCCAAGGAAGGCAAGGCGGTGGGGAGTGACGGGAGATCATTCAAGCCGAGACCAAAGGAGAGGAAGAGGGTTTTTCCTAGGGCCGAACCAGGAAATTCCCGGGTTGTTGAAGTGAGGCAGTTGCAGTGTTACACATGCGGCGGACCTCATAAGGCTAGGGAGTGCCCGAACAATCCGAAGGGGAAGATGGTGGCGATGCAGGCCGAGGAAAGTTCTGATTCAGATGAGCCAGCTCGTATGTCGACGTTACAGATGATAGGAGCTCTGAGGGTTGAACAGCCTAAACGGGGGAGTTTGGGGTTGATGTATGTTCCAGTGACTGTGAATGGAAGACGGGTTTCAGCATTGGTTGACACAGGGGCAACACACAGCTTTGTTTCAACAAAGGTGTCGGGTCAATTGGGACTGAAATCGAGGGTTACTACCAGCGGGATGAAGGCTGTGAATTCGCCGGTGAAGCAGGTTCAGGGTGTGGCTCGGGGAGTTCAGATCCGCCTGGGGGAATTCAGCGGCCGAGCTGATTTCATGGTTGCAGAAATTGATGACTTTGAGGTAATACTCGGTAACAATTTCTTGGTGTCAGCTCGTGTAGGTGTGCTACCACACTTGGGTGGAGTGATGGTGATGTCCGGAGGCAGTGGGTGCTTCGTGAAGGGGCATAGCAAATCTACCGGGGTAGTAGATCCGGAGTCTGGCGTGGGGCTGCTTGCCGCATTGCAGGTGGTCGATACCGCAATGGAGCCAGAAACCCTAATGGGGGTGTTGTCTTCCGAGCAGCTTGGTGGGAGCTGCGACGACTTGGTAGTGAAGGCCAAGGCCCCAGCCCGGGTATCGGTGTGGGTACCTAGAGGACGTGTTGTGGAGTCCGTTGGGCGAGTTGGCAAGGTGCGTGTGGTCCAGCTGGGCGTGAATGAGTTGGACGATGTTGCCGTAATCCGGGAGGGAGATTTCTTGAAGGTTGCCAACGACTTCAAGGAGTGCTACAGGGGTTACGAGAGTGAGCTAAAAATGAGCAGGGGTAAGCTCTATACTCTTGTTCGGGGAGTTCGTCCATGGGATTGGAGTGGAACACCGAGAGCTCACTTCCATCAGTTGAAGTTACTAACTGGTGATGAGATGCCGAGGAGATCATCATGTCAGGAGTACCATCTGACGACGGTGAGGTGTCGACAACAAGATCAGTTCTTTCCGGTGTGCGAGGGAATGTTCTTACTGAACAGGGTCTGTATGTCTAGAGCCTTCATGGGGGATTCACGACCATGGCTGACCAAGGCTGCTACAGATCTACGACGGACTGATGGAGTAAGTGCTGAATCCGGGGTTAGGGTTACACTTACGGTGTTTGGTTTGCTGGGAGGTGAATCAGACGTCTCTATCTCCACTTGTCTAGAGAGACAGCCACTAGATGAGGTGAGTTCGTGTTGGGCTGATTACCAGCAGGGCTTTACAAGGAGGAAGAGGAAAACAGTCGGAGTTGAAATACTAGCTGCATTGCAAAGTCTTAGAGATGCTTCGAGCCAGCAATTCTCAGGACCACGGGGAGTTGTTTGGTCGAGTTGGACTCGAAATTTGGAGGCTGGAGCATATGGCCGATGTAAGCGTGTGGGGGTACATGCGAGGTCTGAGGCTAGCAAGACCGGGGATGATGCAATGGCGGAGCTTGGACCATGGTGCAGCGTGTCTTTGGTACATAGAGCGGGGACGGTGCTGTGGGAGGAGTTATTCGACTTGTTACTGAAGGGGGCATTCCTTACTTCCGATGAGGACATCGGCTCTCATTGGTGGGGGAGGATGTTACAGCCGTGATTCATGGGCGTTGCCGGGAACTAGGGTTTGGGTGTTGTTCCTAGGTTTCCCGCGTCCATGAGGGGGTAGCGGTGGCTATCCGAGTGGTGGAAACAACATGCCGAGGCTAACCCGTGTTGAGTTGCAGGTTACAAACCGAAGTGCACGAGGCTGCCGAGTAACCGAGCATGGCGATGGAGCATGGCATCGAGTTACAGCAGTTGTGTCGGCACATGGGTCGGTATTTGGTGTATCGAGCATGTGGCCGAGTCCAGGTTGAGAAACCTCAAGTTGCTGTTGATCGCTGTTTGGGTCGGCAGATTGAGGTTGTGGTGCAACCATGGACCGAGCAGGCTACCGAGCCGAGTGTGCAGCACAGAATGCCGAGCAGCCACTAGTACCGAGCAAAATAGCGGTACTGTGTTGGGAACAGTACCGAGCACTGTAGCGGGCGAGCGCGCGGTCGTGCGTGTAGGTGTGCGCGCGAGTGAGCGACAGGCGCGCTGCTGCACAAGCGCGCGGGTGCGCGGGCACGCGATGGCGCGCGCGGACGTTCGCCGCGAGCGGGCGCGCGCGGGTGTGCATGCAGGCGCGCGCGCGAGCGGGTGCTGGTGCGCGCGGCAGTGCATGGGCATGCACGAGCGGCAGGGCTGGTGCAGGGTGATGGTGGTGGACCTTTGCCAGCATATGTTCGGTGGATTGCTGAGGGAGGTTGGACCATGTCTGGACGTTGCTGGGGTCGAGCCGGTGGGCGAAACGGGCTGACCAGTGGTGCAGCCAAAGGGTTTGTGATGAAGCTTCATGGATGTTGCTGGGGGTGTATCTTGGTGGAAGATATGATCCAAGTACTGCAACTAACTTCTGAAGATAACCACACGGCCGTGAGGGTGAACCTGGACGTGGTGTGGTGCTAGGTTGCTGGATACGGTGGAGATTGCAGATCTTTGTGGATAGAGATGCTGGATCCGGAGTTATCTGAAACAGAAGGGGCGTGCATATATGCAAGGGGGTTATGCTGGAAACAGATCGGGTGGATCAAGGAAGATCACCAGGTGGGTGGATCAGAGAAGAAGATCACCAGATCAGAAATGAAAGACGTGGGAGTGGATCAAGAGAGGAATCGAGTCCGGTGAGGAGGAGAGTTCCTGAGATTCCAGGCGTGTTCCTTTGTGAGGAAAAGCAACGGGGTGCGGCTGGTGAGAAAGAAGCGTGGAGTTGCTGCAGCCGGTGTTTGTGGTGAGCGCTGGAACTCCATCGGCTTGCTGGAAATCAGGTACACGTTATTAGGTTGCTTGTGTTGGCAATTGGGATAGAGTTACTCGGGGAGTAATTCGTTGTGCGCCTTTGTATTTGTGGGTACATTGGGGCGAGGCTGTGGGGGCTATCCACAAGCCGAGCAAGTGCTTGAGAGGAGAGTTCGAGTGCTTGTAAAATCCTTATGATCGGATTAATGATATAAGGTTGGGAAGTGTTTTCCCGTAATCTGTGTTTTGCTTGTTGGCTGGTGTTTAGATAGGGAACTTCTGTATCCTAGGTCACGGTCGAAGTTTACAAGGCAGCAAGTTGTGGGAACTGGTGTTGAGATGAGCAAGGGAAGACAACACGAACCCAAGACGCGTAATTGCTGGTTGGGCGATCGGGCAGTGCAGCGTGTGGTGCTGTTTGACTTCTTGAACAAGCTATCGGCAAGGGGTGTCGGTAGCCAGAAGTGCTGTGTCGGTGTTTGGTGCGGTACAAACACATTGTGATCGAGCGACAGGTTGAAGGCAGCAACCTCGGGGTGTTGAGGTTGGCCGAACACAGGTTGGTGTTGGCGTGCAGGCTTCCGTAGTTTCTTCAAAGTTACGCACTTGGTGTTAGGCTGGTGTTCTCGTGGTGAGAATATGCCGCGCGGACTGGTTAGGATTGAAAAATTTTGGGTCCTTGAACCAGGCCTGTGACACTTGGCGTGGAAGAGATCAACTTCCACCTCCACGTCCCCGGTCTCCGCCGCCCGGAACACATCCTGTGCATGCAACCACCAACATAATTAAACCAATGCCACAAATTTAAATCTTAAAAAAAATGATTGCCATGAAAGAAACGATATTAGTACCTTCTTTTATTGAATTTAAAAATTCATTAACGCCCGAATGCGAAGGACTAGAAGAATGAACAAACTGCATTCATAATTCTTTAAATAAATTATATATAGTTATTCAAACTTTTTGCCGACATTAAAAACAACGATAGTAAATATCACATCTAATAGTTTATGAATCATGCATGCTATACGCATGTTTTTATCCCACGTTCTCACTTGGGCTATGTAATAAAGGTTAGGTGTTTGTTATGATTTGAAAAGTCTAACGTAAGTAGTTATATAAGGTTATACAAGGACGTAGGTTGTGTGAATATGGTTGTGTTGAACGTAAGTAAATCTTTTTTCATAATTTAATATGGAATGTGAATATGTTGGATATTGCTTTAATATATATTAGATGGGAGATTAAATTTAAAAATCTCACAATCCATTCACTTTAAGAATAATTTTATTTACTTAGTTCAAGAGTCTAGCTCGGATCCAATCTAACCCGTCCATCATCCATTACAATTCAGATATTATATATAATTACCCAAATTAAATATAAATTGATGGGCTAAAATCATTTATTTAAAATAGCTAACCGCGCTCGTAGAGTTGCCTGCTATTTTATGGACGGTTGTAGATTTAAAAGTATAAAAATGGTAAAATAGATGACAAAATTAATTGAGTTCACTTTTAATTAAAACAGTAGAGATCATTAGAAGATAGAAAAGAATTTAATTATTTCTTACATAAAAAACTTGTGGTAAAGCCGGTTAAAACTCTAGCCGGTACCCAAAGAGGGGGTAGGTCTGTTCAAGTTTTCAACCGCTAAGGAAACCCTTGATTAAGAGGACAAGATGACATGGAATGTACGTTAAAAGAAAAAAGTAATCAGAGGACAAGATGACTTGGAATATACGTCAAAAGAAAAAAGTAATCAAAGGGTATATTGTTGATCAAAATAGATTAATTAGAATTGGAAAAGTTGCTCTGGCTTCTCCACCAGTGCTATAGTAATATGGGTTCCGTTATTATAAATTGCCAACGGTTTAGAAAACAGAAATACGTGCTGGAAAATGAAAACTACCCTGCATGAAATATGTAAGGATGTTGCATATATCGACTGCATGTGATCATTCACTAACTTTGCAGTCTGTGGACGCCAAGTACAAAAGCATCATCATATAAGAAACCGTGAATGTACTAGACAGGGAACAATGTTGAAAATCCATCAACATGATAGCAAATCTATACTAAAATGGAATAAAGAGGCCCCTCTCCCAGACAAGAGTTCATGGAGAGGATGGTGGCATGCTTGGGCGTTGACTCCCGTTTAGGAAAGTCACATTTTTCTCTCCTGAAATCATAGCAAAGAGAAGATAAAGAGCAGTTGCACTCACATTGTGTGCTACCAAAAGTTTGGGATCAGGAACTTGAGATTGCCCTTCTTCCTGAAAAAGATGGCGAAAAATCCAATTAAGCTTCACGAGACATGTCTGTACTTAAACAGTGGTGACTGTTTCAGTCTTTTGTTCTGTTGTAGCGTTAATTATGGGAGCAATAGTGTGGTTTTCCAATGAGATCAAGAATGGCAGGTGTCACGGCCTTGATTCGTGGGCATGGCCGGGTGCTATGATTTTGGTGGTTGGTCCTAGTATCCCAACGTCCTTGAGGCGTAGCGGGGTTATCCGAGTTGTAAAACCCACGATTCGAGTCATAGTTTTATATTTAGAATCGGGCGGTTCGACCGTTATTTTCGAGTCGAGTCAGTTTCAAAACACGTGTACTGAGCCGACGCCGGTCTCGTGTATGAGCCATGAGGGTCATGTGTATCCAAGTATATTATGATAACGTCATAAACACAGCAAAAAAGAATGAGTTGTCAGAATATATGAGAGTATGCAGTTCTTTTTTTATTATGATATATAATAGATCGTAGAATTAGTTTTACGCCGTTTATCGCGTTAGGACATGTTACGGGCATTTTGGGTGGGTTGATAGCTCTAGAGCATATCATTAAGATTTTTTGGTGTTGTTTGATTTTATGGGATTTTTCCCAAATTTTTTTAGAATTTTTTTACGACTTAAATATTATTTTGACTCGAGTCGGAGACGAGTCTAGTAATATTTACGACTTTGCCACCACACACCCCCGCGACCTTCTTTTCTTCCCCAAACCCTTGCTCGACCCGCCGCCACTGTGCGCGTCGCCGTCGCTACCGTGGAAGCCTGCCTGGCAGCCGATCGTTGCCGCCTAGCCCCGCGACGACGTCGCCATGCTGCCTGACCAGGTCCGGCCCCAATCGGGCCGCCGCAACGCGAGGAAGCCACGCCGCGACGCCGCACCCACGTTGCGCTTCCGTCGCCGATTCCGCCGCCGGCAACCGGCGCCGCTGCGGTTAGTCGGTCGCCTCAGCACCCTCAGCCCTCCAGCGACCTTCCTCGACCAGAACGGATGCCATCGCCACCGTGGCCGGCCGGATCTAGCTACCATCACCGCCGGCTCGGTTTTATTTATTTTTCGGCCAGCCACCACCTCCGTTGGCCGCGTCGACCTCGTAGATGAGTCGGGCTCACCGAGCCGGTTCCAAGGGTACCCAACACGACCACTTTCTGGCCAGTAGACGCCACCGGCAACTGTCGCCGGAAAACCGCCTGAAGCTGCCGAAAAACCGCCGAAAACCGTCAGAAAACTGGAATTTCTAGAATTCGCCGGAATTCACCGGATCTTCCACGGGGCTCACCCCGTCGAGCCCGATCGAGCTTCGGACACCGATGAGCGCTGAATTTGAGCTACAAGACATGCGATGGAACCCTAGCCGTTACCGATTGCCGACTACGTGAGGTATAATTACCTCCGATTGAGTTATTTAAAATTGATTATGATTGTTAGCATAGCATGCTAGAATTAACTAGTTGTCATGATGAATGCCAGACTATGAATGAAGTTACATGATGTGATTGATAGTGCATGGAGGATAAGTAATCTAGTGAGATAAGTAAATATGAGCATGCTAATCGAGTATGACGTAACTTAGAAAAACTGTTTAAAATTGGTATGAATAGGATGACTTAGAATTATTTTCACATTATGATTACTTGACTGTTGATGGATGTTATTCGTATTGTGTGATGTTTATTGAGTTTGGATGCATCATTTAGTTAGCGGGCGTTAGTATTTAGTTTTGATGTGTAGGTACGGAGTAGGAGCTCGCCGCCTAGGCGCGATAACACGCTTGGAGCTTCTACCAGGTCCGTTTAGGACTCAACTCTGTTTTACCTCCTTCTATTGTATGTTTATCTTATTATTTGCAGGACGGGTTAAGTGGCGTTTTATTGGATCCCACTTAACTCGGGCCATCTAGCCGAACAGATTTTCGGATTAATAACCCCTCGAGGATGAGATCCCTCGAGGATGATTTCGAAAACAAGATCCACCACAAGTTGCCTTCGGGCCTATTATATAAATCCCTACCCAGCCCTATATATATGTAGTTTTCACATTTTCAGTGAGACGAGAGATCGGAGAAATCAATTGCACGTACCATGAGCGGATGCCGTGACAGTCAAAGTGGGCTCTGGATTAGTGCCAGCGGACTGTTCCATTCCCGAGGGATCCTGACAACTCCGCGTTTGAGTTCCTCACACCCGGAGAACGTGGAGGTTAACGGGTA